>PVIY010031545.1:0-29827 GCA_004026745.1 Myrmecophaga tridactyla | reverse complement strand
ATGCCTGGCATGTGGGTGCTCCATAAATATTAGTAGAATAAATGAATGAATTTTATGCTTTCATTTTAATACATTTATTATAGTAGGATTTCTCCCTATATGATATTTTATTTGTGCATGTTTTCTATTAATTATTTGAAAAGATTAGAGTTTTAATTATTCATCTATTTAACATATTAAATTCTTTCATTTTACTCTGCATACAGTATTCATGGACTCACTATTATGAAATAGAAATAAGTTAATTTACTTCCACATTAACCCTTTAGCTCACTCCCCTTCCTCCATTTATCACTTACTTTTGATTTTAGTATTTTCTTCTTCTAATCACAGCTTTTTACTTTTAAATAATATATACTTACTCATCTTAAAATAACCTGTTGATTTTTTTCCCACTGTGAATGACAAACCAGAATATTTCCACTACCTTTTCTTCTTATTTTTGTTGCTAACACTTATTCTTTACACTGTCATGTTTTATTGTATTTTTATTCTGTTTTTTAACTACAAGCCCCACAATTGTTTAATATTAGGCTTCATAATGCTCAGTATTACTTGTTATTGCTATTCAATTTTTGCTTAATGGAGTTTATGCTGGCATAGTTTTCTTCTACAATTCATCACGGGAACTCTATTTCCAATGGTTATACATATTTGAAAATAACTTTCCGTTGCCATTATACTTGAAGTGACAGTGACTCGATGTGGAATTATTGAGTTATACCAATAACTATGTTTAAGTTGATTATTATTATTATTATTATGGTAATCAGTACTGAAATTATTAAATGATTAAAAATTAAAAAGACATTTTTATGTTGTTCTAAAATTCATTTTTAGTCACTACAAATAAAGATTCAGGGTCACAGGTGTTTCAGTGGTAGAATGCTTGCCTTCCATTTGGGAGACCTGGATTCAATTCCTAGACCATGCACCCAAAACAAAAACAAAGCAGAAATAAATAAATAAATAAAGATTCAAATCCATTCTAGGAAATGGTGAAAAGCTTCTTTGTCATAAGAAAATTACTTACCAAAACAGCTTCTCTGCTTTGTTCCCCAGAGAAAATCAAAATGACTGAGCAATAATTCCCTGGCTAAGTGATCACTGTCTGATGATCCCAAATCTCTGAAGCATCACTTGGTCACTACCCTCTGGGGCTGTAGTTAGCTGCAACTCTGACTATTTTATACAGCTATTTGTGTGTGTCTGTAATAAGCATGGCTAAAGCTAGTTGTTTGGGGGGACAATATGTGAATTTTAAATTAATTATTATGAATTTCCCTTGGCAAAACAGGTAGGTAGAAGGGATAAAAATAAAATCTATATTGAATAAATCACTGACTCAATGTTTCTATGTTCTAGGAGCGAAGAAATTAAGTTTTCTGCAAGTCAATGTGATGTCAGCTCTCTGTGTGGCAGTTTGCTGTAGCACTGGATAAGGAGAATGAAAAAGAATTAGGCATTCTGAAAGAGGGTCACTGATCAGCATTTAATAACATGGGTAGGAAATTGACCATTTCAGCCCTGAAAGAATGATAAATCTATAGAAGAATGTCTAGGAAGAATCAAAGTTTATTGTACTATTCATCTTCCTGTCCAAATTTTCTTAACTTTTTTGTCTGTTTTTCTTGGTCTTATGTGCCTTTCTGGCTGGCCTGTGCTTTATGTAAGCCTGGCCATCTGGCCAGTTTGTCCACTGCCTAGAAAGCTTTCCCCTTTGTGTTTTTCTGCCTTACTTGATGTGCCATTCAATTCCAAGCCTCCATCATCCCCATGGTTAGAGTTCTTTTCTATCGCTTCCTAGCTGTCAAGAATTGCTAGTGATTGCCACAGCAGACTAGCATGTTGATTCTCTGAATACTTTGTCATTCAACCTATAATGAGAGTGTATTTTTTAGTTCATTCTTTGAGAAAACATTATCACATCCCTTATGTTATTAATTCATAATTAAGAATGTGACTTTTCTAATGTATTTTACAGTATGCTAGTCTAAATCTTCCCATTTACAAACTAGAAAATTTATATAAATTGGTATCTCACTTTTCTTGTATTTCTTCTTTTTATTCTATCATCATACCTTTTTCACTGTCACAAAATTCTTAAACTTCTTTCCTTTGTTCTCTTTTTCTCCTCCTGTATTCTTGATAGGCTCTTTGTCTTTGGCTCTTCTGGCTCATTTTGATTGCCCTCCTTCTCCATGATTGTTCTGTTCTGTTCTGCCTAATTCATTGACTTCATTGCCTCTTTCCCACTACCAGTGTTGACACTCTTCTTCATTGGGTCTTTTGTTCTTCCCTCTTTTTTTGTATATGCTTTCTATACATACACATCTTTCTATACATACTGTCCCATATTTCTACCTGCATTCTCACTAGTATCTAATACTCTATTTGCTTAAAATAAAAATAATTTTAATTTAATGTAATTGAAGTTTAAGTATTTTCTCCACTCTCACAAATTCCATGTCCAATTTACTTGTTTTTAAAAATGGATCTACCGTCTTTTCATGCTCAAATCTTGTCATCATCTTTGATTACTCTCTTTCATGTTTGCAACAATTTTAATCAGCCATCAATTTCTTTGTTTTTTTCTTTTCCAATAGTTATGCCTCTAGATTCTTACCAATAACACTGCATAGTCATATTGCCTATGTGTGGCCCCCTAGATCTGCTCTGCTTCTGCCTTTCCTTCAAGGGACTCCTTTCCTCCTTTTTCCTTTCTTCCAACTGACCCATCACACTTACAATTAGCATTTCTTCTAATAACTGGCCCTCTCATCTATTCTTTGCACTTACTCCTTCATTAGCTCCTTAAATTTATTTATTGATTCTGATATACCTTATATTAGTTCTCAGTGTTAGGCCCAAACTGATCCCGGCCAGCTTTCTCATCTTATTTTCCTCTGTTCTGCAAAACAAATTCTGTGCTCTAGAAAATCTGTGTGTTTCATCATTAACCCAGTATACACTGAATTTACCTAGTTTTCATATTTTACCATCTGATTGAAATGACTGCTTTAGACCCTGTGTTTGTTTATTGTAATACTTCCTATCTCTTAAATTCACATTCTCTATACTATGACAGAAGGTATGTCATCTCTATAGTTTTCTCTTTCTAGTCTACTCATATATTAGAGGATTTTTCTGCCTCTATACTATTCATTATAGTTTAATGCCTCATGTATATTCACATACATGTTGGATAAGGATTGACTCTTTAGAACATTGGTCTTTTTTGCCATCTGGTACACAATAAACAAATTTATTTTAAATGAACAAAATGAATATGTGAGAAGGCAAGAATGGGAATAGAACATAATCCAACTAAGGATTTTGTCTTTAATAACTTTCTGGTTTTCTGACACGCATAAACTATCTCTTCTTTTTCCTCTTGTGCAATTAAAATAGGTATTGAAACTAAAGAATTCTATGTGCCGCTCAATAAAACGCGTTTTTGAGGAAGTCTGAATTCCTGAACACCAGCTATCCTATGCTTTACTTTCCTTGCCATGACAGGCCAACATAAATTTATATCTGTATGGGAACAACCTTTGGAAATCCCCTAAGGTACCTGTCCTGGCCCTCCTTTTTACCACCATCCCCACCAATGGCAATTGATACATTCAGTGTTATCTGAGGTGGTCCAGAAAGATTCACGCTTCTGTATTGGAATTTATGAATTTATAGCCTTGGAGTTTGGTGATTATAATTGTGAAAGGAGCACAGACTCAGAGTTAAAAGCTTCTGTTACATCCCTTAGGCAGTCTCTAATTGGTATGTTCTTAGTAACAACATTGTTCTTTGGAAAATATATTTATGCTATTGGATGCAAGTGTGGTCATGAATGCCTTACTCTAAACCAAGTCTAGACTTAGACTTAGATAAGAAAAGATTTAGAAATTGAAGAGTTTTCTATACTTGAAAGTCATTCATTTATTCTGTAGTATATAATGGATGCCATTTATTGTGCCATAAAATGTGTTAGATATTGAATTAGATATGATTACATATATTATACAACTTATTTATTACAACAGCCTACAAGGGAGATGTATTACCTCCATTTTAGTAAGGAGGAAACTGAAGTTCAGAGGGGTCAAGTAACTTTGTTATGCTCACATAGCAAGTGAGTGGTGGAGCCTGGTTTCAAAAGCAGGTTTAGCTGACTTCAAAGCCAAGCTATCAATCATTTTACTATAATTTATGAAAAGCAATTTGTGAATTTCTGTATTTTTAGGATGGAAGAAGAGTTGGGTAAAAATTTGGAAATGATTTCTAGACTTTTGAATGTGAACTTACAGCCATGTGATAAGTCCAGTCTGAAGAAGAACCACAGACCTTTGGAAACCACTCACTGGGATTCTCAATGGTAGTAGGTGACTGGACAGAAAATACTCCTGGAATATGGAACACACATAAAACATGGGGAGAATTTCATGTACCTAATGTCTGTTGTCCCATACACACGCTTTTCCTGTTTAGTGTATGCTAGACTCCTCACATCATAATAATGGTAATAATTTTTTCAGTGAATAATGTGTATATCTTATCATAGTCTTCCTATTCATTATCATGTGTGATTTTCACAAAAACTCTGTGAGCCTAACAGGGCAAGTAATAGAAGCATCTTGCCTTTTCTCTCTTTAAACACAACTCAATGTCAAAGTCAGGAGCAGTCATGAATCAGCGTATTAAAGGTGAGAGATTGCTCTTACTTATATTCTCTTTAACTGTGTTCTCAGAAACAGAAACTACATATTTTAAATTATCTGAACCTTGTTCATCTCTTTCTCTTTTCCCCTGAATTTTCCATTTTTTAATAATTGTACATATATTTCCCAATTTCTCCTTACTCATGTTTCCCATTCTTTAAATATTCATTCCTTCTTTCTCTCTGCCCTAGTTTTTCCACATCTCAAATCGTTCCAAAGATTTCAGGAAAATAATATGAATGGTAGCTGTAGGTTTGGAGTTTAATGCAATCTAATTCCAAGCAAGTAAAATATTGTAAAGCCTTAGGTGCCTCCTAATTGGAGGCTATAATAGTCATGACTATTACAAGTTTTTAAATCCTGTCAATGGTGAACTTATTGGAAAAGATGATAGAAAGGAAAGAATCAGGAATAATGAAGATCATTGACCCAAGGCATGGCCTTACTACAGACTGGTGTTACTAACCTAATCTCACAGTCAAAAGCTATTCATTCACTTTCTATATGTTTCTATGTGTATTTTATGGGTTCCTATATGCATTAATATTAATCTACAGAAATGGTTTTTTCATATTGTACAGTTCAAAGCATTTCCCACACATTGTGTCTCTTTCCCTTCACTGTTCCTATTCAGTTCTCACAAATTCCTAAAGGGAATCAAATGTCCATGTCTTTGGCAGAGCCTTCCCCATCTGTTTTTGCTGACACTTGTATCTTCTGCCTTTGAACTTGCAGAGCACTTTTTTCCTCCCAAAACTCATCAAACATTTATCTTATCATTCACTTTTACATGTATTATTTACCACTTCATATTGTGCTTATTGAACAATTTATATATTTTGTCATTTGTTTTCATGATTCTTTGATTTACAAGAGTTGAGAAAGAACAAATCAGAATGAAGTATTGTTAGTAAAATCTAGAAGTAATTGGGATTTTAATTGATCTTTGAGGAGTATACAATTTAGAAAGACCAAAAGGATGAACTTCATTTTCTGACAGATGTAATGGCCAGTTGCATAAACAGTGAAATATGAAAAGTGAGTGTACAGATCATGATAGCAATGAAAAATTACTTTCCCAATTTACTGTTATAGCAGTCAATCTTTAATTGTATAAATATTTGGTGTACTATTTAATTATTATTAAGCTGTTATCTAATTCAGTATTAATAATTGGTACTTTGTATGAATGGCTGTGTTTAATTGGGGTTTTAATCAGGCAAAACACACTTCTGAGTTTGGAGTTTTGCTCTCTTTTTTTGGTTATTTTCTTTAGAATTTGTTTTTTCTGTAGTGGGAATCAAGAGACCTGGGTTCTGTCCCCTAACTCTGCCAAATGTGTGAACCTGGGAAACTCAGTTTACTGAATTGGGTGAGACTTAGTTTTTCACCCAAATAACAACTAACTTGGACAAAGTGGCCTTTATATCAGCTTATGAGAAGTTTCATCTCATACACTGAGGACAGGTGCTTTCCCTCAACAATGTCTTGGATCTCTAAAAAATATTGCTGTGCTCCCCTGTCCCCTCTCCTGTGTTTTCATCATCAGTTCCTGCATGCACTTCCCATCAATCTTCTCACTGCTGACTCTCCTTTCTCTGATGAGCTCCCGGTTTCTGGTCCCAGACCACTGATTTCTTGTTATATCAAGTGTACATCTTGAGACTATGGCTTTTGGCTCAGGTGGTGACAGTATAATCACTGAGGGCAGATGAGACTAGAGAGAGAGAGACTCATGCCCATGTCAGTGACCCAGATTGGGGTTAGGACACTATGTCTCTGTGAGTTTTGTGGTCTAGGATGAATGAGGGCAACTGTCAGAGGCTCTTTGTGTGAGAAAGTTCCATTTTGTACCTGCAAAAATGACAGGAGTCAGTTTACCTCTTCTACTGTACCTCAACAACTCCCCAAATAATAAACCTCTCATCAATGTTTTCAGGAACTACTCTCTGCTCTAGGGAAGTGATTGAGGTGGGCATCCAGACACAGAGAACCAACTTTGTTTGCTGCTCACCTCCATTCAAATATATGTTCACATATAAATACAGTACTTACTAAAGGACTAAATATCCAGTGTCCCATTTTGTATTTTTTTTGCATGGGTAGGAACCGGGAATCGAACCTGGGTCTCTGGCATGGCAGGACATTTTGTATTTTATGATGAAAGATAAAGAAGAAAGCTCATCTGTCCTCCTAAAATGCTAATTAATATTGTTTGATATCCCTTTCATTTTGTAATCATTAATTAAAAGTATAAAATTATAAAATGCCTTGTAGATAAAATACCTGAATGGATTTTAATCAAAGTAAGCAGAGTAATATTTAATAGCAGAACAACTTAAAATGCATGAAATTACCAAGTACCTTAGAGTACAGGTGATGCCAATGAACATAAGGGGTGATACTAGGTGGAGGCTGAGAGACTGATGAATTAAACGTAATATCTCAACCATTCCAAATACTGATCTATGATACCTTCATCTGTGCAGATAGAGGGAGGCTATTTGCAGAGATATTTTACATTTTTATGACCACTAAGGTCTTAGCAGAAACTGTGGTGAAATCTCTCAAATACACATTTATTAGGGCTGGAGGACCAGGTAGTTTAAGCTCAATGAAAGCATTGTTAGTAATTAAGAAAGATTGTGCACAAACTAGAGGCACTCAGAATAGCAATAAACATAAGAAAGCATAAGGGAAAGTAGTGGTTCTATATTTTTCAACGAAACTCCACATACTTCCCCTGTTTTATTACTCTAACAGGCTCTCCAATATCATATATCCCTGACTGTATTTCAGTTTCAATATACAGCCTATATTAATTCATTCACAACTCACATCTCAGCTTCTCTCACTCCATGTGATGAACCATCTATTAATCATAGTATTTTCTTCTCATGCTTACTTCCTATAAAAGAATTGTGAGCACAACGTGGAGAGACAAGGGGATTATTGGAATATGTATAAAAGCAAAATGGGATATGTGGAAAATGAGAACCAGTCAATATCAGACGTAATTTGAAAAGCTGACGAATGTCATAGGCTCAAGAATCATCTGTTCTCACCTAATCTTCTGTTAATTTGAAAGGAGTATTGGTGAGTGGTTTGAATTGTGTTGCAGCTCACAAGTTGTTTTTAAATTTATGTTTATTTTTCTTGTATTTGAGGAAATGCATAACTAAATACTTTTTTTTTAATTTGCATATGGGCAGGAGGCACCAGGGATCGAACTCCAGACCTCCAGCACGGCAGGTTGGAGCTCTGCCTGCTGAGCCACGGCAGCCGCCCATAACTAAATACTTTTTATTCGTATTGAAAACACTGCAACACAGGTGATTCTAGGGCATATTATAATTCTCTAAATCACAATTTCACCCTCATTTTCTTAGTTTTCTTAATTTCAGCAGCAGTCCAGTTGATTGGATCAATGGATGGAGGGAATCACTCTTTGGTGTCTGAGTTTGTATTTCTCGGACTCACTAATTCATGGGAGATCCAACTTCTCCTCATGGTGTTTTCCTCTGTTCTCTATGTGGCAAGCATGACTGGAAACATCCTCATTGTGTTTTCTGTGACCACCGATCCTCACTTACATTCTCCCATGTACTTTCTACTGGCCAGTCTCTCCTTCAATGACACGGGAGCCTGCTCTGTCACCTCACCCAGGATGCTTTATGACCTTTTCAGAAAGTGCAAAACCATCTCCTTTGGAGGCTGCATTGCTCATATCTTCTTCATCCACATCATTGGTGGTGTGGAGGTGGTGCTGCTCATAGCCATGGCCTTTGACAGATATGTGGTCATATGCAATATAAAGATATGAAGGCCGCAATGAAGAGAGTATGCAAAAATCTAGAGATTTACAGGAGAATCTCATAAATGATGTGATAAAGTCTTCCAATGACAATGGTTTATGCAGCTTTATATTTCCATCTTTGATATATTTGTTTCAGGAGTCTTCAGGCACAGAATATTTGAGTGTCATCATACCTATAATGCAGTTCTTAACTAATGAATGTATTTATTCCTCGTGAAAACAGTAAATCACTCTATTTATATAAGTTCCTTTTAATTTCTTTCAGTAGTTTTTAATAAGCTATTCTTGCATATGTTTTTGAGGCTTAATCCTACATATTTCATATTTGTGATGTGATTTTAAATAGGATTTTTTGTTTTACTTTACAGTTGATCATTGCTATTATAAAATATAATTGATTTCAATTGACATTTTGTCCTGAAAACTTGCAAAACTCATCTATTAGTTCTATTAGTTTTTTCAAGTTTATAAAGGATTTTCTTCATACCTTATCATGTTGTGTGCAAATAAAGACAATTTTTACTCCTTCTATTCTGGTATGAATTCATCTTATTCATTTTTCTTGCCTTGTTTTTCTTGCTCCATTCTCCATAACAATGTGAATAGAAGTGGCTAGAGTGGACATTCCTGACTTGTTCCTGATCTTATGGGAAAACATCCAGTGTTTCATCATTAAGTATGATGCTAGGTATAAGTTGGTTTTTCATAGATACTTTATACCATATTGAGGAAGTTCTTTTCCATTAACAGGTTGCTGAAAGTTGTATTTTTTTTTTAATCAGTAATGGAAGTTGGATTTCGTAAAATGTTTTTTTCTGTGTTATATTAAGGTAATGCAGGCCTTTTAGGATGAGTTGGGAAATATTTCATCTTAAAATTTCTTCATGTCTTTGAATAGAATTGGTGCCATTTCTTTCTTATATGTTTGGTAGAATTGATTATTGAAGCTTTGTAAAGCCTATAGTTTCTTCTGTTTTCGATTATAAGTGAAAAGGGAAATGAAGAGAAGGTTTTCAAGTATAAATTTTGTTTATTTACTAGAAAAGTTTTGTGTCTGTTTTGGGAGTTTGTGTCTTTCAAGAAATTTTTACATTTATCTATAATAAAATTTATTGGAATAATTTATTAAAAATGTATCCTTGTTATCTTTATTGATATCTTTAGGATGCAATATTTTTCTCACTCTCATTCTGGATATTAGTACTTTATGTTTTTACTTTTTTTGATCTGATCAGCATGGTTAGAGGTGTTTCAATTTTTTTTTAATTTTATTTTTTATTTTTACATGGGTAGGCACTGGGAATCGAACCTGGATCTCTGGCATGGCAGGCAAGAATTCTGCCACTGAGCCACCATTGCACTGCCCTGTTTCGATTTTCTTGATCTTCTCAATCAGGTTTTCATTTCATTGATTTTCTCTATTGTTTTGTTTCGTATTTAATTAATTTCTGATTTTATTGTTTGTATTTATATCTTCCTACTTTTTATGTCCTTAAGTTGTTTCTTTTTTCTAGTTTACATAGAAGTCATAGACACTCAAGACTGTTCTTCTTTTCTAATATAGTAATTTATTTCTGTTAGTTTTCCTTTAAGCGCTGTTATAGCCACATTCCAGAAATTTTGGGTATCTTGTTTATTTTCATCCCATTCAAAATGCTTTTTAATTTTCCTTTTAATTTTGTCTTTAAATCAGGGGTTATAATTCTTATGGGGATTTTCCATATATGTTTGGTTATGATGTCTAATTTATTTTCATTCTATTAAGATAACATTCTTCAAATACTTTTATGTTTACTGAGATCAGTCTTGTGGCCCAGAATATGGTCTACCTTGTTGATTG
The DNA here is from genome assembly GCA_004026745.1 of Myrmecophaga tridactyla. Classification (NCBI taxonomy): domain Eukaryota; kingdom Metazoa; phylum Chordata; class Mammalia; order Pilosa; family Myrmecophagidae; genus Myrmecophaga; species Myrmecophaga tridactyla. The sequence goes on along the minus strand of PVIY010031545.1, from coordinate 19,455 downwards.
AAAAGAATTTGCATCCAATTTTTGTTGGGTGATATGTTCTATAAATGCCAATTAGTTCAACTGAGTTGATAATATTGTCTTTTATATCCTTAGAGATTTTTTTTCAGCTTTTTATGCAAATAATTGGAAGAAGGATATTTAACCTTCTGGCTATAATTTTGGATTTAAATATTTCTCTTTGGAGTTCTATCGGTTTTTCCTACATGCATTTTGAAGTTCTGTTATTAGGTGTATAAGTGCTTATGATTTTTATATCCTCTTCATGAATCGACCCTTTTATCTTCTGAAATAACCTTCTTTATCCCGATATAAATAGTTGTTCTGAAATCCTCTTTGTATGATATTTATGTAGTCATACTAGTTTTCTTTTGGTTGTTTTTGTGTGTCTGAAAAAGTCTTTCTTTCCTATGCTTTTATATCTGAAAGACATTTTAATTTTATATCTAGGTATAGAATGGTGTGTTACAATTCCACACCCCAACCCCAGGTTTTAGCGAGACTTCTGCTGTCATTCTTATCTTTGTTTTGTAAATGCAAAATCTTTTTTTCTGACTGCTTTTAAGAGTTTCTTTTTTCTTAATTTTAAGCAATTTGATTCTGATGTTCTTTTGTGTTATTTTCTTCTTATTTCTTGTGCTTGAGTTGTTTGAATTTCTTGGATTTGTGTGTTTCATCCTATTTCATCATTATCTCTTCATATATTTTTTCTATTCTCCCTTATCTCGCCATTCCATCAGGGACTTCAATTATGCATATACTGGGTGAAATTGTCTACAGGTCAGAGACACTTTGTCTATTTTTTCAGTCTTTTTTGACATTTAATTTTGGATAGTTTCTATTGCTACATTACTTATTAGTAGAGAAGTTGTGAGTTTACAAAACAATCATGCATAAAATACAGGATTCCTGTACACCACCCCACCACCACCACCTTGCATTAGTGTGGAAATTTGTTATCATTAAAAAGAAATCATACTTTTTTTTAACAGTAGTTACCTTTTTTCCTTTGCAGGGGCAGGCACTGGGAATTGAACCCAGGTCTCTGGCATGGCAGGCAAGAACTCTGCCTTCTGAGCCACCATGGTTCAACAGTAGTTACCTTTGATACAACTGATGAAAGATTATCAAAATGATTCTATCTATCATCCATTATTTGTATTACATTCCTTGGGTCCCCAATACCACCTTATTATTGCCACCTTGTATTAAGATTGTACAGCTGTTATAATTTATGAAAGAAAATTCTTATATTTGTTACTATTATCTATACCCCATAATTTACATTTAGGGTTCAGTGTGTTGTATAGTCCTATGTTTTATTGTTTAATTTTATTCTATGATATGTACAATCTAAAGTTTCCTCTTTTAATCACATTAACCTGCACAGTTCAGTGCTGTTGATTACACTCATGATAATGTGGTACAATCACCACCATCCATTTCCAAACTTTTGCCATCAGTCTAAATAGAAATTCCATACAAGTTCAGCATCAAGTCCCTATTCTCTAACTCTAATTTATCTCCTGACACTTATATCCTAGATTCTGACTCTGAGAGGTGCTTGTTATAATTAGTTCCTAAGAGAGAAATCATACAGTATATGTACTTTTGCATCTGATTTATTTCCCTCAACATAATATTCTCATGTTTCATCCATGTTGTTGCATGCATCAGAACTTCATTCTTTGTCTATAGCTGAATAATATTCCATCATGTGTTTATGCCATTCTGCTTAGCCATTCATCATTTGACAGACACTTGGATTGCTTCCTTCTTTTAGCTATTGTTGATAATGCAGCCATGAACGTTGGCATTCAAACGACTGTTTGTTTTCCTGCTTTCAGTTTTTCTGGGTATATACCTAGTGGCAAGATTGCCAGATCATATGGTAATTCTATACTTAGCTTCCTGAGGAACCGTCAGTTTTCCACAGTGGTTGCACCATTTTGTCTTCTCACCAGGAGTGAATGAGTGTTCCTATTTCTCCATATCCTCTTCAACACTTGTAATTTTCTGTTATGTTAATAATGGCCATGCTAGTATGTGTGAAATGATATGTCATTGTGGTTTTGAGTTGCATTTCCTAATAGTTAGTGACGTGGAGCATCTTTTCATGTGTTTTTTAGTCATTTGTATTTCCTTTTGGGAGAAATGCCTATTCATGTCTTTTGCCCAGTTTTTAATTGGGCTGTTTGTCTTTTTATTACTGAGTTGTGGGATTTCTTTATATATTCTGTGTATGAAACCCTTATTGGATATGTGGTTTATTTTTTATTTTCTACCATTGAGTAGGATGCCTTTTCACTTAATGACAAAATCCTTTGATGCACAAAAGTTTTTTTTTTTTGATGAGTTCCCATAGCTCATTTCTTTTTCTTTCATTGATTGTGCTTTGGGTGTAAAATCTAAGAAACGATTGTCTACCACAAGAACTTTAAAATGCTTCCCCATATTTTCTTCTAGGAGGTTTATAATCCTGTTCTTGTATTTAAGTTTTTATCCATTTTGAGATAAGTTTTGTATGTGGTGTAAGATAGAAATCCTCCTTCATTCTTTTGCATATGATATCCAGTTCTCCCAGCACCATTTGTTGAAGATACTATTCTTTCCCAGCTGACTAGACTTGATAACCATGGTAAATATTAATTGACCATGGATGTGAAGGTCTATTTCTGAATTCTTCATCTCATTCCATTGGTCAATATATCTATCTTTATACTTGTATCATGCTCTTATGACCACTGTAGCTTTGTAATATGTTTTAAAGTCAGGAATTGTGAATCCTCCAACTTTGTTCTACTTTTTCAAGATATTTTTTGGCCATTTGGGGCCCCTTAACCTTCCAAATAAATTTGATCATTGGCTTTTCCATTTCTGCAAGTAGTCTGTTGGTATTTTTATTGGGATTGCATTAATCTATATATCATTTTGGTAGAACTGACATCTTAATGATAATTATTCAGCCAACCATGAACACAAGATGTCCTTTCATTTATTTAAGTCTTCTATGATTTCTTTTAGCAATGTATTGTCATTTTCTGTGTACAAGTCCTTTACATTCCTGGTTAAATTTATTCCCAGATATTTGATTATTTTAAATGCTATTATAAATGGGCGGCTGCCATGGCTCAGCAGGCAGAGCTCCGACCTGCCGTGCTGGAGGTCTGGAGTTCGATCCCTGGTGCCTCCTGCCCATATGCAAATTAAAAAAAAAAAGATAAATGCTATTATAAATGATTTTTTTCTTTATTTCCTCTTCAGATTGCTCATTACTAGAGTGGAGAAACTTTACTGATATTTTTTGTGTTTATCTTGTATCCTGCCAATTTGCTGAACTTGCTTATTAACTCTAATAACTTTGCTGTAGATTTTTGGGGGCTTTCTTTTTATAGGATCCTGTAATATACAAATAGTGAAAGTTTTATTTTTCCTTTCCAATTTTTATGCCATTTCTTTCATTTTATTGCTTAACTGTCTTGGCTATAACTTCTAGCACAATGTTGAATAACGGTGGCAACTGTGAGTATCCTTGTCTTGTTCCATATCTTAGAGGGAATGTTCTCAATCCTTTACTATTGAGTATGATGTTAGCTGTGGGTTTTTCATATATGCCCTTTATCATATTGAGGAAGTTTCTTTCTGTTCCCATTTTTTGAAGTGTTTTTATCAAGAGAGAATGCTGGATTTTGTCAAATGCCTTTTCTGCATCATTTAAGATGTTTTTGTGTTTTTTCCCTTTGTATTGTTAATATGATATTTTATATTAATTGCTTTTTTGCGTTGAACCACCCTAGCATTCCTGGAATAAAACCTGTTAGATCACGATGTGTAATTTTTTTTAATGTGCTATTGGATTTGATTTGCAAGTATTTTGTTGAAGATTCTGATTAGTATGCATCTTAGAGAAGGTCCATTAGAATTTATTTTATTTTGATTATATTGCACCTCTTGGATACAGATATGTATATTTGTATCTTTCATAAGAGTTGGGAAATTTTTGGTCATTATTTCCTCAAATATTCTTACTGCCCCTTTCCTTTTTATTTTCCTTCTGGAACACCCATGGTGCATTTATTTGTTTGCATCTGCTGTCATTCAGATATCTGAGATTTGTCTTCCTTAATTTTTTCCATTCTTGTCTATATTTCTTCTACTGTCTGTAAGATTTTGATTGTTCCACTTTTGAGTTCATTGATTCTTTATTCTGCCTGTTCAAATCTGTTTTTATATGCCTCTATTATATTTTTACTCTCTTCTATTGTGTTTTTCATCCCTCATAGTTTCTGTTATGTTTCTTTTTATACTTTTTGTAATATCAAAAACATTCTTATAATGCCCATGCCATACCTTCATTGGAGATATCCAGAGGACTGGTGCGTGATAATTTGTATTCTCATTGCCCTAGAAATTCCTACAACTCTACAGACTCAAGATGTGCTAGTTTTCATAAAACCTACTTTTTGAATCAATATTTTCATTTTGATGCTATTTTAAAAAGTTTTTTGTAAATGTTTCCATCAAGTTTTTTCCTGTATTTAAAAAAAATATGAAAGCAACAAGTTTAATGCTAATGTCTTAAAATATTATGTATGAAGCAAGCCAACTCTTGCAACAAGTTGGTCTATGCTTTCTTCTATTTCTTTGCCAGATTATCTTCAATTATTTCTGCAAACAGATTCCTCTTCAACAGATTATATGCAAGAGGTAAAAGTTGGCCAGCAACTTTATGAAAATATGTGAACCATAGAAAAAGAGGACCATTTCCAACTCAAACCACAAGCCATAAGCACATTTATCATTAGTACACCATACAAAAGTCATTTCCCAAATGGAAACAAAAGCTTTCAAATCTCTCCTCATCTGCTTGTGCCTCAACAATTGGTTTGAAAATTCTCTTCAGGTCAGGATCTGTTTCAGGGGACTCTCTGTATCCAATATAATTTTTATCTACTGGTACAACTAAGTCTGCATCATGAAAGGTCTTTTTGCTGATTTCTTATCTCTCTGTTTCATCTTCATGGTTCTCTGTTCCATGAGTACCTCAGTTCTCTGTCTCTTTCTTTGAGTTTTTCATCTATATTGTTTAATAAGATAGTTTTCTTTTTATCTTTAAGTTTTTTTCATCAAAAGTAATTTGACTGCAGGAAACGCATTATCTCCATTTTGAACAATAATATAATTTTTCTTTGCTTCATTTGTTCCAACAAAAACAGGAAGTTCATCAGGAGAATCCCTGAAATACCACACGTGTCATTAAGTTTAATTATCTCCAATAATAATGGTCTGGAACTTAGGAGGATCATAGTAAAACCTCCAGTGAAAGCTAAAATTCAGGTCTAATGATTTTTTCCTCATTTTTTGTTTTCCAGCAAGGATATTGTAAGTACCTATAAATTGAAGTCCAAGGCTTGTGGAAAGTGAATCAGCTATCTTTTTGTGATCAAATTCTTCGCAGAATGTCCAGAAGTGATAGAAATCTACAGGAAGATACAGTTTATACTGATTTTCTACTTATTTTCAAAGGTCACCAAAGACATCAGCTTTACAGGACTTATTTTTCTTCACATCAACTGTTTTTTCACACTGTTCATGTTCCCCTCCAGGCCTGTGCTTCATGCCTTCACTGACTATTTTCACTGCAGTACTTTGACGCATTCTACGAACATCTTTTCCTTTTCCTCCTTTTCATTAAAAAGGTTTCCTCTTTCTGCTTCAGCATCTTCTCATCTTCTTTACCTACCCTGTTTATAGTACACTGCTTTCTGGTAACTTTCCTTTATTTTCTTCCCCCCTTCCTTCTGTTTCTTTTTTCTATTTACCATTATATAAAGGTGTGTTTGATTGATGGATATTTTAAACATGTGGCATTTCATCATGATTATGAAATTTTACAATTAATTGTAAAATAAGATCTATGCTTGTTTTGGAGTCCAATCAAAGCTTTGGGGATTTGACAATAATATGACCCCTTTTAAGGATACCAATCGCTTTCTCAATAGCTAAATTATGATGTGTGATAGGATGGATTATTTAGGTCATGAGCATGAATTTAATGATCCCAAATCAGTAAGCAAACTTCTGTTGGTTGCCTTTTGTGCTCAAAGAATGAAGGTATGTGCTGTGGGGATGCAAATAAATTAAGGGCTATAGTGCCCACATTCTAGGAGCTTGCCCTCTAGTTGAGGAAACATGAGTAGATTCATGAAACAACTAACTAAAAATAATTCAGGTGGTAAGCCAAGATCAATTTCTTGTTACAGATAAAATCAGAAGTATCAGGGGAAGGCTGGGTAGATATAAAGTCAACCCAAGCATTACTTAAACTGGGCCTGTGCTCTTCTTATTTTATAAATCACAAAGAATAAGAACTTTGTAATGCTTTTCCCAAAATTTGGGGCCCAGAATTTAACCATATGTTTGCTAGAAGCGATATTTATTTTGGGAGAACTTAAAATAAAGCATTTGTGGCTTAAATTTTCATTAGGTTAACTGCTTAGAAAACTTTATTTGGAGATGTATACTATGGCTCTGTTGGCAATTTCCGTATGCTTGGTTATTTTAACACCAGGATAGGATTCGGTAGGATAATGCCAATATCACCTTGATTGAGACATGTGAAAGGAATTCTTTGTGAAAGAAAGTATCAAAATTCTATGAGGGATGTGCCAGATAAAAGAGGAAGTTGTTAATGGTTATCAGTGAAATAACTATTAGTAATTGAGTAGCATATAATTGTTCTTAAATGTGGAGATGTTTTTAGTTGTCAGGATAATAACCAACACCCATAGTATTTGTGTCTGAGGTGTAAGGATGTCTGATGCCTTTAAAGGCAAGCTACAGTTGAACAAAACAAAGAATTTACTTTGCCCTAAGTGCCAGAAAATCCCGCAGACCATCTTTTAAAAAAAGGAGACTTTTTTTTTCTTCCTCAAACAACTGGTCCTAAGAAACTCTCTATGAAGTTCTAGGTGCAGGTAGACTGAAAAGACATTATGTAAGGAGTATGTTGTATGGGCATTTGGGCCATGTATTCATTAAACTTTTGTTTTCAAGTTCTGCTTAAGTCTAATCTTGTTTTTAATCACTTACGTATTTTGAGAGTGCTACTGTGCACACCAAATTTTATGTATTGTTAGGTTACAACACCAAGTTTATGATGGCAAACTGAGGTGTAATGGTATCTTAATGGTACTTGTCAAGTGTTCAGTCTCTACTTGGGCCAAGAGGCAAGTCAGAAATTCTTTCTCATGTGAATTATTGTTTGCAGAGTATTGCATACAGTTCCTCTGTGTTTGTGATTTACAATGCCAAAATCATCATACAGCATCCCCATATGCCACATATATTTGAAGCATCATAGGATCTGCTGGACCGTATGGACCAAGTGTCAGAGCAACTTTCAAGCAGACTGCAGCTCTTGTGGTGAATTCTTTAGTTCTGGATCCCACTCAAAACTGGAAGTATTTTGGATTGCTTGTTAATTGGGTTGGGATATTATTACCAAATGCAGTTTATGTTATCTTGAAAATATTGAGTGACATGCAGAAGTGTGCCTCTTTTATAGTGGCAGATGCAATACTGGTAGAAGATGCAATAACATCCTTCACCTTTGATAACGTATTTTGATCTACCCCAGACCACTGTAAACCTAGAAATTTAATTGAGATAATGGACCCCAGAATATTTTTGAGATATTTTTTCTATACTTTTCAAAGACCTATATGTGTCTTACCAAAGTATCTAGAATAGTTGAAACTTCCTGCTCACCAGGGCCAATGGATATATTAATAACATAATGAACTATTGTGGTGTTTGCTAGAATGGAGAAGCAATCAAGTTCCATGTAGCCTAGATTAAGATATAGGACTGTGGTGCTAATAGTGTCTGCGTTAGGATCATGACGCCTTATTTTTGTCTCCAAAAGCAATTGTTATGGCTATGTATAATGAGAGATGAGTTAACTGTTTAAAATAGTTATGTAGTTTATTTTTTATTTTGCAATATATGGGAGAATATTTTAATAATAAATACTTTTGCTTCCTCCTTCTTTTCTTCAGATAGTTAAACTGTTACCCATTTTCCAGTGTTAATGGAGGATGAGGGTAACTTTGCTGTATCTAAATTTATATTTCTATTAATGAGATGTAATTTCTACTATGTTTATTTTTCTCTGTGTTCTATGTGATAAGCATGACAGAAAACCTTCATATAACCATGTACTTTGAGTATGAAAATCCTTAGTTGCTGACAAGAGACACAACGCACATCCTTGCTTATTTAACAGACAAAAGTCTATTGAAAGGTATTGGGGTAGATTGCAGGATTTTGGGGATGGCTGCAGAGACTGGTTCTGGCTCAAGGCCAGGCTTCAAAGGAACCCTGTACATACCCAACCAGAACTGAGCTGATGAGGAAACCGCTTTAACTCCTGCTCCCCACCTGAAGCACTAGAGGAAATTTCATTAACTCTCTTACCTCATCAATAGTCCTTCTACTCAGAAACTCAAACTTGCAACCACTGCCACTCTGGAAGTCCAGGCACATCTGCCACCATCTTCACCAGAAAAAAATGATTCTAGAATGATCTTTCTTTTACTTCTTAACTGAAGTCTTATATAATTGAGTCTAATTGGCAATCTTCCCTCAGGCCTATGATCTATCTGTAAGTATTTCTTAGAGCATTTTTTTGAAATATGGGAATCGTTAGGATGGACATTTCCCAAATATATTATAATATGTAAGTGAAATATACATTATGCATTTTACTTCTATGTTCAACAACTCAAATGGCTTGATTAGTTTTTCTTTTTTAAGGAAAAGTTAAGTGTACTGTTTTTACCATGATCCTTTTCAGTTCATCATATTTTCCTGTAGCTAGAGTCTAGGTCACTTCCAAAACGTGTTCATATCTGAGTTTTTTCTTCATTCTTCAAACTGCTACTTTTTACCCATTCATTATGGTCACTATTTTGGTAACATTATTGGTCACACCTATCATAATATAGATATAAGGTTCTCTCTACTCTGCTCACTTATATCACTGTGGGGATAATGTGTGGTTTGAAGAGTAAGTCTAAAAAACATGAATAGTTGAGTTGTAGAGGAGAGGAACTAGGACATTGGTTATGCAAACATATTTAAGGATCAAACTTCCTTATGGTCATGAGTCTAGGTGAATTAAACCAAGCTCTAAGAAGAGAGCATGGTGCTATTGAGTTGAGTTCAATTTATGATAAATGATAAAAAGTTTTGTGAGAGTTTCTTAGTACCACTAAATTATAAAGAATTATTTTTTAAAAATACTGTCATCCCTTCACTAAAAATTTTAATTGAAGTTACAAATTCAATTTCTTTTTCCATTTTCTTCCATTTGGGGGAATATCAGAGTTTAGCTGTGTTGATATCTCTGGATAGAGATTCTCATAATGAGGCATCTGAGTTTGTACTTCAGGGACTTAGGTCTTGTACAATTTAAGACATTCCATTCTTATTCCTCTGTTGCTAATGTAGATGTTTGGCTTTTAACTCTTTGTTCTTACTATGTTCTCTGGCTTTTATTTAATGATTATCCATGTTTTTCTGGTCAACATTTTTTCACATGTATGTCTTGTCTCTGAGCTGTGACCTGTAATATAATTACTAGATTTTTCAGGAAGTAAAAATAATCTCCTTTAGGAGTTGTGTCACATATAAGACCTTTTATTAATGCTATTGGTGTCACTAAAGTAGTTCTACTCATAACCTTAAATTTTTACCTGCTTAGATAATTATGCTGCCCAATCATTATGAGTTTGCTTACTTTAACTTGTATTCCAATAGCTACTGAATCACTGGTCTTATTTACTCACTTGTCCAATTTATCTGTGATGAAATTTGCTCTCCAATGCATTAAATTAGGTCCTAAACCATAATAGTGCTCCAATCATTAAAATTGTATACCAACAATTACAGATTGCAGTTTATTGTCACTGCCAAGAGTAAGTTAATCTTGTCTGATTTGATTGATCACTCAATTTTTGATAATAATCTTTAAATGGCAATTCAAGGCCTTTTTCAATTTTCCAACTAATTTATTATAAGGACCTTTTTATTAAGTCTAATTAGCTAACTAAATTTATATCTAGAAGACCCTAGACCATAGGGAATACGGAAACTAGTTTTTGGAGGGAGAAAGCATAGTGTAAAATATTTCTTTTAAAGGGGAAACATAGGAAAAAAATTACCTGGTTATGGAGAAAAGAGAATGTAAATTTTTAAAGGAAATTAGCAGAGGAACAAGAGTAACCAAATAGGTTTATCAAAGATTTATTACAATAAGAGTTTATGGATTTTTGTAGCTACAAGACACAATGTGCCAGGACCTAGAGAAAAAAAAAGTGATGGTGTTCAGCTAAAGGGAGGAGAAAGTTGGAATGATCAAAACTAGAAAAGATTTGTTTTGAAGATATGCAGAATAATTTAAAAAGAACCCAGATGATGAGTTTAGAATTAAAGCATTTGGTTCAAGAGCTAATAATCAGAGTTAGGCTAATCACAATATCCTAAAACTCTACAAGGTGGGAATGTTTCCCAATCAAACTATAATTCTGGAGCAATTTTTTAATGATAACTTGGAACATCCTTCTTTCCTTTCCCTTCTCCCACCTCCCTCTCTCCCACTTCCTTTTTCTTTTTCTCTCTCTCACTCTTTTTTGCTCACAACTAAAGTTAAGAAGTGGAAAAACAAAAATAGGCAAATGTGCAGAAACAGAAATCAGAAAAAAACTGATAAAGATTCCAGATATAGGAAATATCATAAACAGTAAATACAATAACTATTCTTTATATGCTTAAAGTAAAATATAAACATATTCAGAAATATGTTTATGGAACAAGAAATTCAAAAGAATAGAATAGAAGATTAAAAGACACCAAACCAGGGGGATGCAAGGGTCTTTTAGTGGTAGACTTCTCACCTGCCATGTGGAAGACCTGGCTTTGATTCCCAGCCCATGCACTTCCCAAACACACAAAGCAACCAGCAACAACAAACAAAGAAACAAAAAAGATTCAACAAATGGTGCTGCAATAATGGGATACTCACATGAAAAAAAAAGAAATGTGGTCATGCTATACAGCCTCCAATAAAAGAAAAAGAAGGCCAACCAAATACAACTTTATAAAAACTAAAATAAATTTAAATTTAAAATGCAAATGGATGGGTTTAACAGCATATTTATTATATGAAATATAGCTGAAGAGGAAATTAGTAATTTGGAAGATGGATTAGAAGATGCAGTCCAAAATACACACAGAAACAAGGAAATGGGAAATAAGAAAAAAAACTAGTTGAGAGATATAGAAGATGGAGTAATGAGATCTAAAAATGTTTAAGAAGGATTTCAGAAGGGAAAGAGAGAATGAATGAGTTAATATTGAAGTGATAGTAACTGATAATTTCTCAGAAAATATGAAATGTCATCCACAGAAAAAAAATCCCTTATGGAACACAGACAGAAAAATAACAGTGGAACATTTTACCTAGAGACATTATAATAAATTATAGAACATTAAGAAGAATGAGAAGATCATAGATGTGGCCATGTAAATAAGAGAGATGATGTCAAATGTAACAAAAATAGACTGCCACCAAACTTCTAACTAGCAGCAGACTCAAGATAGTGAAATATATCTTTAATGTGTTGAGAGAAAACAACTTTTTATCTAGACTTCTATATCAAATTTTTAAGAATAAAGTGAATAAGGCCAAATTGAAAATATTTTAAAATTAAAGAAAAGATTTTGACACTTTTAAATATGCGCTTAATTTACAGAAAGGGAAGCAATTATCTTTTATAAAATATCTAAACTGTAAAATAACTAAAAAGTACTGTAGGTGATTCATATATAAATAAGTATAAACAAATATTGACTATATAAAACCATAATTATAATACTTAAAAGTTAATATCTGGAATTAAAATATGTGACAAAATTAGTATATAAGCTGGGAAAGGATGAAGAAAGTTGAAGTATTCTATAAGTTTTAAGAGGTGAGTAAAGATATTGATTAATGTTACACTTTGAAAAGTTAAGTGGGCATTTTTTGTTGCCTATGGTACCCATTAAAAATTGGAAAACAGTATACAACTTCTAAATTAAAATGGAAAAAAGGGGGAAAAATCCCAAAAGGAGTCAATAAAGAAAACAAAAGGAACACAAGAAAAATAAAACAAATAGAAAAATTTAAAAGTTGGTAGCTATAAATCCAGGTGTCAGCATGTAAAATGAATTCTTGAATATACAAAATTATTTGGCTAAATGACAAAGCTCGTTGTAGTACGTTAAAATGCTGATCTATATAATGTCTAAAACATCCAAACAGATAATGAAAAATCAAGGAATGAATAAAGATATTAAAATATGTACCACAAGAATCTTGTTAGATAAGCTGTATTGTGAGGCAAAAACCATTATCTCATAAATAATAATAAAAGTTGAAATTTAAAAGGAAAAAAATCTTAAATAAAATTCGGAAGCATCTAAGAAGTTAGCATCAATACATAGCTAGAACTATGGAGAGAAGCATATAGATTCAGAACATCACGGGAGATTCTATAGTAGATGATAGATCATTCAGACAAAGAATTAGTAAGGGTATAGAAAGTTTGAACAATACAGTTAAGTTTGATGTATTGGGTATATATAGAACAACTATGGAATAAAGAGCCAGTCAATAATCATGGAATATGTATTTATTTCGAGCATACATGGAGCATTTATTTTAGTTATTTATTTTAAAAATATTTTTATTGAGAAATATCCACACACATATACAGAGGCTCACAATATCATCACATAGTTGTATATTCTTCCCCTTGATCATTTTTAGAACATTTGCATCATGCCAGAAAAGAAACAAAAAGAAAAACAAAGAACTCATACTTCCCATACCCCTTACCCTCCCTCTTATTGACCCACAGTATTTCAATCTACTCAATTTTTGCCCTTTATCTCCCCCTACTATTTATTTATTTTTATCCTTATTTTTATTTTTTATTTCATTTTTTTTTAATTTGCATATGGGCAGGAGGCACCAGGGATTGAACTCCAGACCTCCAGCATGGCAGGTCGGAGCTCTGCCTGCTGAGCCACAGCAGCCGCCCTTATTTTTATTTTTTTAACTCATCTGTCCATACCCTGAATAAAAGGAGCATCAAACACAAAGTTTTCACAATCACACAATCATATTGTAAAAGCTATATAGTTATACAGTCTTCTTCCAGAATCAAGGCTCCTGGCACACAGTTCAGTAGTTCCAGATACTTCCCTCTAGCCACACCAAAACCCAAAAACTAAAAAGGGATATTTATATAATGCATAAGAGTAACCTCCAGGATAACCTCTAGACTCTGTTTGAAATCTCTCAGCCATGAAACCTTATTTTGTCTCATTTCACTCTTCATCCTTTTTGTCAAAATGGTTTTCTCATTCCTATGATATAATTATAGAATCATTCCCATCATGTAATTGTGGTGTTCAAGCAAATTAATAAAATACAAGTTAAATTAGATAATGTCTTACCCAAAATATAAATTTTGCACCAAATAAACATCTCTACCTTTTGTCTCACACAGAAGTTGAAGTTTGAAAATATGGGTCATGTCATCCTTTACCCAATAATCTGATTTTTACCTTAGTCCTATCCACATCAACTTCATTCATATCTCTAGACAAAGTCTGACAACTTTTTCAGATTTTTAAATAGTTGCTGAATGGAGGTGATGCTGTTTTTCATAGCACAGTGCTCTAACTCAGTGTTCAGGGAACAATTGGACTATATACAAATAGTTCAGCATCTCAGAATTTAGAATCAGTTGCAACTCCTAAATGTATGTGACTGCTGTAAGAGCTTACAATCTAGAAACCTTTATTATAGGTCATAACATGATAACCCATGCTCTCAACTACAATTCTCTGTGTTTGTATATTATAGTTAATCCATATGACTGAGGCATAATATTTGTCTTTTTGTTTCTGACATTTTATTCAACATACTGTTCTTAGGTTCATCCACCTAGTTGCCTGTCTTACAACTTCATTCCTTCTTGCAGCCATTCAGTGGTCCATTGTATGTAAACACAACAGTTGCTCCTTCCATTCCTCAATCTTTGTTCCCTTAGGCCATGTCCGGCCATTTGCGAATCCACCATAAACACCAGTGTGCCAATGTCTATTCATGTTCCCACTCTTAGCTTTTCCAGGTATACTAGCAACGGGGTTGCAAGATCATATGGCAACCTCACCCCTAGCCTCCTGTTGAACTACCACACTGCTCTCAGGGGTGGGGGTTGTGCCTCTTAGCTTCTCTCCCAACAGTGAACAAGAACATCTCTCTCTCCACATTTTCTCAAGCACTTGTTTCTCTCTGAACATGTTTTAAATTCATTTAGTCACAAATCATATAATCCAACCTAAGTGGATAGACATGCTTTGGCCACTATAATCTATGTGTGGATATTTCATTTTCTTCCATAAGGAATTCATACCCCCTCCCCATGCCTCCCCACCTGTTGACTTTTAGTTTTGGCATAATGCCTTTGTTACATTCAATGGAAGCTTAATGCAACGTTATTGTAGACCCCAGCTTACATTGACTGTACCTTTGGCTGTATACCAACCATTTTTAACCCTCTTGCAATGTTGACATTCATTTGTTCTGCCTCATGCAGAAATGTTTTTATATTTGTACATTTAATCACCATCATTGTCCACTCTAGACATTCCTAAGTTATACCACCTCAATCTTTATCCTCTATTTTTCCTTTTGGTCTCACACATGCCCCCAGCACTTCTCCTTCAACCATTCACACATTCAGGTTTACTTATTGCAAGGCAAGATTTACTTGCATTATTGTGCTACCCTCTGGTAGTATTGTGCTAGCCATTTCTGAATTTTTACAATCAGTCCTGCTACACAATCATATTTCTTAATCACCAAATGCCCTACTCAATCCTCTTCCTATCTCCTGATAACCTGTGTTCTTAAGTGTGACTCTCAAAGTTCATTCATTACTATTAGTTCATATTAGTGAAACCATATAGTCTTTGTGCTTTTATTTCTGGCCAATTTCACTCAGCATACTGTCCTCAAGTCACATCCATGCTGTTATATGCTTCATGACTTTATTCTGTCTTACAAGTGCATAATATTCCATCATATGTATATACAATAACTTGTTTAGCCATTCATCCATTGATGAACATTTAGGCTATTTCCATCTCTTGGCAATCATGAATAATGCTGTTATAAGTATCGGTGTGCAAATATGCATTTGTGTCCTTGCCTTCAGTTCCTTTGAATATATACCTAATAATGGGATTGCTGGATCATATGGAAATTCATTTTTGGCTTCTTGAGGAACTGCCAAATTGGCACATTTATAAAACTTGGCTTTATCTGAGCTATACACCAAGTCCCAACAAATTTTCATATATTGAAAATATGCAAACTATGCTTTCTAACCACAATACATTTAAGCTAAAAGTCAATATTAGAAGATAGATTTCTTCTATTTGGTGTATGTGGAATAAGTAAAGCATCATTACTAATGTCATCATAATGAGAAATATGAATAATATAAAATATTTATATAAAAACTTTAGAGAACTCAGTATGCAAAAATGTCCACATGACGTAAATTTCTGAAAGTGCTGAGCCTTTCGTTAGTGAACAAAGATTGGTGCATAGAAATCATTAGAACTTTTATCAACTTTATGGGTTAGCATACTGTATTAGAGTCTGAAGGGGACTCCAATTCAGAACTAATTGTATTTGAACCAAGTGCTACTGCATAGGATTGGCTGGTCCTATGCAGAAGACATTTAAAACCAGTGTTGAGCTGAAACTAGTTAAAGGTCTAGTAAAGATCTAATCTATTTTAACTACTTATTAGTTTGATGAGCTCAAAACTCAAATTAGATTGTGACAGAGAAAAAATTATAGTTGACATTTTCTGCCATTCCTTTGCACAAAGATTGGCATGATATAAAAAAAATATGCAGAGACCCAGGTTTAATTCCTGGTGCCTACCTATGAAAAAAATTATGAATCAAGTATAGAAGTAGTAGCATGTCAAAGATAATTAAGAGAAAAGTTATCGATAAAAGAAGATATTGAAATGACCTGACAATATCTTTAGAGCATTTGTTACAAATATATTAAAGAATGTGAGAAAAGATAGAAATTTCAAAGAGAGTCCATTGAAATTATCCAAACAGCAACACAGAAAGGAATAAGAATAAAAAACAAAACTGAATTCCAGTGCTTTGAGAAACAATATAAAAAATTTAACATGCATTATTGGAATGTCAGAAAGAGAGGAAAAGAATAAGAGGACAGAAGAAATATTTGAAATAGTAATGGCAGAGATTTTTTCCAACACTGATGAAAGAATTCAACCACAGATCTAAGAAAGTCAAGAAGCCACAAATTGGATAATTACAAAGACACTGCACTAAGCTAATTACTAGCGAAACTTCCAAATACCAAAAAGTAAAAGAAAATCTTAAAAGCTAACAAAGGAAAAAACACATGCTGCATTCAGGATTCATAAATATGAAACTTGACTTATCAGAAAAAATGGAAGGCAGAAGACATGGAATGATACTTTTAAAGTGATAAAAGTAAAAGTAATTATCAACTTAGAATTTTATACTTAGCAAAATAACTTTAAAAAGTGATGGTAGACGGGGTGCAAGGGTAGTTCAGTGGTAGAATTCTCACTTCCATGTGAGAGACCCAGGTTCTATTCCCAGCCATGCACTTCCCACCCAAATAAACAAGCAAACAAACAAGCAAACAGAAAACCAAACACAAAAATCCAACAAATCGTGCTGCAATAAGGGGATACTCACATAACAGTAAAATGAAGTGTGACTCCCACCATACAGCATACAAAAAAAAATGAAAGTAGATAGGGGTGTATGGGTAGTTCAGTGGTAGAATTTTCATCTGCTGTGTTGAAGACTCAGGTTTGATTCCCAGCCCATGTACTTAAAACAACAACAACAACAACAGCAACAAAATATACAACAAATGATGCTGTGATAAATGGGATATTCACATGGAAAAGAATGAAATGTGACCCCACCACACAGCATACAAAAAAGGTAGACTAGGGATATTTTCAGACAGTAGCTGAGAGAATTTGTAACCCACACACTAAAAAAAATGCTGCAGGCAGTTCTTAGACTGAAGGGAAATTAGGC
The DNA here is from genome assembly GCA_004026745.1 of Myrmecophaga tridactyla. Lineage (NCBI taxonomy): Eukaryota > Metazoa > Chordata > Mammalia > Pilosa > Myrmecophagidae > Myrmecophaga > Myrmecophaga tridactyla. Next base: position 2,205 of record PVIY010031545.1, on the reverse strand, counting down.
CTAATTTGAATAAGGAAATGAAAAACACTGGAAATAGACTATATGTGGGTAAATATGAAAGATTATTGAACAGTCCTAAGTAAATTACTAAATGTTTATGTAAGAAATAACAATGTCTGCTTGGGCATGTAATATAGATAAAAGTATCATCTATGAAAACAATAGCAAAGGGTCAAAAGGAGAATATGGGATTATATTGTTATAGGGTTTTTATACTGCATGTAAAGTAATATAATTTTAATTCAAATAGACTGTGATAAATTAAGATTGAATATTATAATCTTGAGAATAACCATTCAGAATCACATTGAAAAGAATATCTGAAAAGATATCTGTAAAAATGAAATGGCAGATCAATCTCAAAACAGTAGGAAAGGGAGAATAAAAGATCAGAGAAGAAATTTAAGACAAAACAAATTGTATGATAATAGGCTTAAACCAAACCATACAGTAATTTAATTAAATTAAAATGGACAGTGCACTCCAATTATAAGAGAAATTGTTTGATTGTATAGAAATAATGGACTTAAATGTTCCAAGAGACACTTTAAAATATTAGGAATAGATGGGTTGAAAGAAAAACGTGAAAAAGATATTCCATGGCAACACTAGTCATAAAAAACTGATATGACCATATTATATTGAAGTCACCTTCATGCTAAGGAGTATTACGGATAAGAGAAGGACAACTTCATAGAGATAAAGTTGTCAATTTAACAGGCAGACATTACAAACTTACATGCTCATATACTTAGATTTTGAATAAAAAGAATTTGAAAATTCATGAAGCAAAAATTACCTAAGTTAAATGAAGAATTAAAATAATACACAGTCATAGATGGATGTTTTAGCACATCTCTCTTAGTAAATAATAACATAAGTAAGTAGCCAGATTTGGATGTAATGTATAGTTTTTAATAACCAAATGTATACTTTTAAAATATTTGAAGAAATAATGTAATGGATGAAAACTTTGAAATTTTTGAAAAACAATAGCCTACACATTTAAGAAACTCAATGAACTCCAAGAAATAGATCCAGAAAGAGAAACCTCGTATAAAAATGCTGAAGTCAAAGACAAGGAGGAAATCTGGAAAGCAATGAAAGAAAAATAAATCATCACTTGCAAGAACATCAATAAGATTAGCAACAGACATCTTGGAAGAAACAATGGAGGCCAAAATGTGGTGGGATAACATATTCAAAGTGCGCAAATGAATAAAAAATATGCCAAACAAGAATCCAATATCCAGCAAGCCTCTTTTTCTAAAACAAAGGTGAAATAAAGACTTTCTCTAATAAACAAAACTGCAGGAATGTATTGTCCATAGACCTGCTTTATAAGAAATACTAAAAAAGTTATTCAGGCTAAAAGCGATTGACTCTTGATGGTCATTCAAAAGGGAATTATGCAGCCATAAAAACAGAATTAGTTAATGTTTTCTCCCTTTTTCTTATAACTGATTTAAAAAACAATTGGTTAAAATAATATGTGATTTTGGGCTTATAACATCTAGAAATGTAATATATAGGCAATATATTTGCCAACATCAATAAAGACATGGGAGCAAAGATCTGTTGGTTTAAGGAAATATATGCAAAGGGTAGCACAATATTTATAACAATGTATTGTTGGGTTTGTAATGTTACAATTTCAAGAATAGAAAAGGAAGAGAAAAAGCAAATGGAAATAGGATAAGAGCAGACATTAATAAAATAGGTAAAGAATGGAGAAAATAACCAAAGTCAGATATTTGTTTTTTAAAAAAAAAATTAATGAAGTTGAAATACACATAGCAAAATTCACCTGTGAATAAAATAGAAAAAGATATGTTATCAAATTAGGAATGAAAGGCAGGCATCTTATATAATCTACAGCTAATAAAAAGAAAACAAGAACAATACTTTCTTGTAGTTATGTTTATTAGGGAAAGCCTATATTTCACCCTTGTTTTAGAAAAATAAGCTTGTTATAAAAAACTTTATGCTAATGAAATTGACAATCATAGGAAATTGGTCAAATTACTTAACAAAAACAATTCTCCATAATTAACTGTGATGGTTTGTAACTGTGTGTATATACCCTAGGAAGCTAATGTTCTTAAATTTCTGTGGGTGTGGATCCATTGTAAGTAGGATTTTCTGGTGAGTAGGATCTTAACTTAAGTTGAAATGACTTACCTCATTCAGGTTGGGTTTTAATCC
>PVIY010031544.1:0-29824 GCA_004026745.1 Myrmecophaga tridactyla | reverse complement strand
TTCCTTCCTTCCTTCCTTCCTTCCTTCCTTCCTTCCTTCCTTCCTTCCTTCCTTCCTTCCTTCCTCCCTTCCCAATCTTTCTCCAGTTTTGAATTCAATCTTTCTTTCTCAAAAATAGATAGGGCTTTTCTGTTCTTTTTCTATGCAACAACATGTATTATCCATTTTTCTAAATTTTGTTGAAACCATCTCAGTCTTGTGACTTTTGGAGTGAGGACTCAGTTTTTTGCCTTATTTCTTCCATGAAAATCTGTCTGTTTAGCTTGTCTATCTCTTCTGGAATCAGTTTCAGTAAATTTTAGTTTCTTGGAAAATTACATACTTCATCCAAATTTTTGAAATTTATTTCCATGGATTTGACCAAGTAACTTTCTTATGGATTTTAAATTTATTCTCTTTAAGTGGTTTTTGACATGAAACATGTTTTTTCTTTTTTTTTTTCTGTTGCCTTCATTAGGTTAGTAGTAGTTTGCCTACTTTATTGCTTTTATGTTCATGCTTTCCAGAAAAAAAGCTTTATGATTTCCTTATTAGCCAAACCATTCTGCATTTATATTTTGAAAAAGTTTTCTCTTCTCGTGTTTGTCTTTAGTTATTTTTTCTAAATCTTTGAGTTGTATGATAAATTTGTTTTCATTCTTTTTTATTTATTGGTATGCATAGTCATAATAATTTATTGTTATGTCTCCAGTATATTTCTATAATTTTCTTCTGAGCTCTGACTTAGTATAGTCATAGGTTTAGAAAGCCAGTATTTTCATTATAAATGTTTTCTAAGTATTTTTACTTTTGCCTTCTATTTTTCCTTTACTAGGAGTTATTAGAAAGAGAGGTCTTAATGCTCCTGTTCTTTTGTCATTTTATTGCAGTGACATCAGAAAGTATTGCCTGCTTTATTTTTACTTTCTGGAATTTATAAAATTTTTTTAGGTCAATATGTAACCAAATTTCCTGAAAGTTTCATGAGCACTTTAAAGAAAGATGTATTATCTATTTTCAGCACAATTCAAAATATAATGTTTATATTTACTTTATTGTTATTTATATTTTCTATATAGTAACTTATTTTTGCCTCTTAGACCTGTCACATAATAAATGAAGAATTAAAGTCTCCTATTATGTATTATCTATTTTCAGCACAATTCAAAATATAATTTTATATTTACTTTATTGTTATTTACATTTCTATATAGTAACATATTTTTGCCTCTTTGGCCTGTCACATAATGAAAGAAGAATTAAAGTCTCCTATTAGTATTTATTTCTATTTCTCCTTGTGTCTTCTATGTGGTTTAAACACATTCATAATTCTGTGTTATTTGGTTCATATTTTTTATTCAAATATTACACACAACAGAAAAGTGAACCCATCATATGCATACAGTTTGATGAATGATTAAGCAAGTAACCAGTACCTAAATAAAGAAATTGAATATTATCAGACAATACCTGGCTTTTCAAATTATTCTTTTCTATAAATTCAAAGTTCAGTAACTTTATTGGGTAAGATATGCCTCAGTGTTGATGAATTTGCATCTGTATTCTCTGAAACTTGCTTTACTCTTACAATTTTACATCGGAGAAGTTTGCTTATCTATAGCTTCAATAAAGGCTTTGTTCTGCATTTTGTTCTACTTTGGGAAATACTATGGAGCGTGTGTTGATTCTCATTTTTCTGTCTTCTACATTAATTCTCTTTAATTCTTTTAGCTCTTTGTCTTCACTATATTCTGCTTACTTTTCCCATTTCTATCTTCTGTGCATCCTACTATGCTTTCTGCATGTTCTTTTCTCTTTGCTCTCCTACATTTTTTTCTTGTTTTGTGTGTGGGGTGCGTGGTCCGGGAATCAAACCCCAGCCTCCGGCATGGAAAGCAGACATCACCGTGCTCTCCTAATTTTGTCTTCATTCCTGTGATAATTTTTTTTTTCTGAAATCTGTCAGGTCATATTTCGTCTTCTGTAGTTTTGTCATTTTTTTCTGAGTTCTTTCATTTTTTGCTTTGTGTCCTTTCATGAAGGCAACAGTTTCATTATGCTGTTAATAAATTTCATGATGAGATATGATCACAATTCTCATCTGCTGTTAGTTGTTTTAGTAAACGCTTTTTCTGTTACCAAGTTTTGCTGCTCTTTTCCCCCTCTCTTATCTTACAGTGTCTGTGTATCAACCCTTTGCTCTAGTTAATACGGTTTTCCCTGCAACTTCTTTGTGTGTTTGGCGGTGTGGACAGGAGGGTGCATAGTGTTCCAGGCCAGCAGGCTGTCACAGAGCAGAGGTCCCATGGTTGACTTCTTGAAACATGGCTTGGTCCCTATACTTTTCTGTGTAGCCTTAGTTCCTCTGCTTCTCCTGGGACTGTGGTAAACCAGTGCCAGAATACTAAAGGTTTTTGAGAGAAAGCATGGCTTTGCTAATGTCTTGATTTTCGATGTCTAGCCTTCAAAAATGTTAGCCAGTAAATTCCTGTTATTAATACAACCCACTGTGTGGTATTTGTCATAGCAGCCATCAGATTAAGACAGAATAGTAGGATTTACAAGACAAACTTACAGAAGAAAATGATCTTAAATGGCCCGTGAGTCTGGGGTCTGCTGGGGGCTGGTGAGCACACACTATGGCCAGAGTGTAGCTTTTAAAATGGAGGTCTGCAGTGTGGGAGGCAGCTTGAAATGCCCACTCAAAATTTTTGAACCTGAAAGAAACATAACTGTCATCAAGATCATTTTGAAAATGAGAAAGCTGAGGTCCAGAGAAAATCTAATTGTTTCCCTTAATGTCCCAGAGTAATTAGTGATCAAGCTAGGATTCGAACTCTTCACTCCTCTCTCTTAGCCCAGTGGGTTTCTAGATACCCACACGATCTCTAGAACAGACTGGTTAAATTGAAGAAGGCTTTGAATGCCAGGGAAGGGAGTATGGGAAGGAACTGAGATAATTGCATCTAAATTAGGATGTAGTGGAGGAGGCAGAAAGTAGAAGCAGGGAGATAGGTCAAAATCTGGGCTATCCAACATGGCAAGCAAATGCACTGCCCTCCCCCTCTCTAGGTGAGACATGACTCCCAGGGGATATAAACCTTCCTGGCAATGTAGGACAGAAATCCTAGAATAAGCTGGGACTCATTATCAAGGGATTGAGAAAACCTTCTTGGCAAAAGGGGGAAGAGAGAAATGACACAAAATAAAGTGTCAGTGGCTGAGACATTTCAAACAGAGTCGAGAAGTTATCTTGGAGGTTATTTTTGTTCATTATATAGATATCCCCTTTTTAATTAAGGTGTATTAGAGAGGCTGGAGGGAACTGCCTAAAAATGTAGAGCTGTGTTCCAGTAGCCATGTTTCTTGAAGATGATTGTATAATGATATAGATTTCACAACATGACTGTGTGATTGTGAAAACCTTGTTCTGATGCTCCTTTTATCTATGGTATGGATAGATGAATAAAAAATACTGATTAAAAATAAATAAATAATAGGGGGAACAAATGTTAAAATAAATTGAATAGATTGAAATACTAGTAATCAATGAAAAGGAGGGGTGGGGGTATGGCATGTATACGTTTTTTCTTTTTTCTTTATTTTGGGGTAGAGATGCAAACGTTCAAAAAAAGAAAGATCGTGATGATGAATACACAATTGTGTGATGATATTGTGAGCTACTGATTGTAACCATGTCAAGAATGTCCATATGTCAGGAATGATTCTATGCTAGAGGACTTAAATATATATTTTTTAGCCTTCTATATTCCGGGTCAGCTAGAAGGAAAAATATGAGAGAATGGTATGGTAGCCCATGACAAACTCTGGGATCTGTCCTGTAACTACTTGTTGAAGAGTGCTTTTAAAACTATTGCTTTTTTATTTCTTTGTTTGGTATATATGTTATACTAGATGATAAAAAAAGTTTAAAAAAGAATTATTACTATTAAACTTGTAATGGTTAAATTATTTCTTCTAAAGATATGTTTTGATGAATGAAGCACAAAGACTGCTACATGTTAGTTAAGAGTATAAAGGGGGAAGAATCCCTCTCTGGTTTTAACAATTTCTGATTACTTTTGTGATTGTTAATCTAAAAATATCACAAATTGTTTAACAGATTTCTAATGTACACTGATAATTTTATGGCTGTCTTTTAGTAGTTGAGATTATTCTATACTTGTTTTAAAAAATCCAGAATGTGGCAAATATACTCTGCTATTCTGGTGACATCAACATTATATTATGTGTGCTGGTTTGAAAGGATGTATGGACCCTAGAAAAGCCATGTTTTAATAAAAATTCCATTTCGTAAAGGCAGAATAATCCCTATTCAATATTGTATGTTTGAAACTGTAATCAGATCATCTCCCTGGACATGTGATTTAATCAAGAGTGGCTGTTAAACTGGTTTAGGTGATGACATGTCTTCACCCATTTGGGTGGGTCTTGATTAGTTTCTGAAGTCCTATAAAAGAGAAAACATTTTGGAGAATGTTTTGGAGATTCAGAGAGAGCAAAGCAGAATGACATAGCCACAAGAAGCAGAAGTCCAATAACCAGCTACCTTTGGAGATGAAGAAGGAAAATGCCTTCCGGGGAGCTTCATGAAACAGGAAGCCAGGAGAAGAAGCTAGCAGATGACACTGTGTTCACCATATGCCCTTCCAGATGAGAGAGAAACCCTGACTGTGTTCACCATGTGCCCTTCTCACTTGAGAGAGACCCTGAACTTCATCAGCCTTCTTGAACCAAGGTATCTTTCCCTAGATGCCTTAGATTGGACATTTCTATAGACTTGCTTTAATTGGGACATTTTCGTGGCCTTAGAACTGTAAACTAGTAACTTATTAAATTCCCCTTTTTAAAAGCCATTCTGTTTCTGGTATATTGCATTCTGGCAGCTAGCAAACTAGAACATTGTGCTCTAATTGCTCCAGTGAGTAACATAACATCAAATGGGAAATAAAGCATTGAATCAAATCTCTTCATACTTGTACCCAATAAAAATGCTGGTAGGAAATACAGAATTAAGGCTTATAATGTACAGAGTTTCTATTTGGAACTATAGAATAATTTGTAATGGATAGTGGCAATGGTAGCACAACATTGGGGATGCAGTTAACAGTAATGAATTAAATATTTGAATATGGTTAAAGGGGAAATGTCAGGCTGCATATATGTTACTAGAATAACATTTTTTTTAAATCCACAGAATTGCACAAAACACTGAGCCTTAAGTTAAACCATAGCCTATATAGTTAATAGTACAAATATAAAAGTGTGCTTTAATTGATTGTAAAAAAATGAGAACGAGGAGAAATTCAACTTCCCCAAGCTGAATTCTTGATATTCTAACAAGCAGTGTGCACAACCAAAGCTATAGGCTGAGCCCCCAGTCTTGGGGCTTGTTCATATGAAACTTAACCCCACAAAGGATAGGTCAAGCCTACTTAAAATTAGGCCTAAGAGTCACCCCCTAGAGAGCCTCTTTTGTTGCTCAGATGTGGCCTCTCTCTCCAGCCAACACACACACACACACACACACAAAGTACCACGCCAATGAAAGTAGCGTGGTATATGGGCATCCTGTATTTTATGTGTGATGGTTCTATAAACCCACAACAGCTCTAATAAAAATCAATCAATCAATGAATTAAAAAAGAGGAAAAGAATGATTGTAAGTCAAGAATGTTGGTATGTCGGTTCGTTGTTTATAGCAATAAATAAAAAAAAGACTCACCTATCTCATATGACGGATACCCAGCTTGAACCTATTCAGTCACCTCGATTATACTATATATATTGCCACCATTCTCAGGACACTCATCCAAAAGCTCACTCCTCCCAAGATCAACTCCTGGGAAGGAAATCAGTCTGAAGCAAGTAAGTCCTTTATGTAGGCATACAATCAACACTTGTAATTTAATAATCAGATTGAAACTCATTGCCGTGGGCTTCATTCTGTATTAGCAGGCAAGCACAGCCTTTCTTATTTTGTCACTTTTTTCTCCTCCATCAAGAGCTGAATATGTTTCAAGTTCATCTTTTGTGTAAGCCATCAATTCTCAGGAAAACTGGCTGTCAAGCCTACAGTTTGAAGAAAATAAAAAGAGCAGAATATCAATAAGCTTCCTGCTGCTCTGTCCTTTATTAGTGGTCAGATTTATGCCTGTGTGCCTTCTACCTATTTTTTGAAGCGAAGCATTTGGCCTCCAGAGGAGAAAAACACTATGAACTATCCACTTTAAAGTTCTTGACATTTCCTTCTGGGACCAGTTAATTAGCTTTGGGAGATTTTCTCGCATAAACTAAAGACAGATTAGTTTAAAGAGGAATAATTGAAGTCACAGCATTGTATTTCTGATTTTCTTTACTGCTAAGTCTTGTTTGATGTTGTCAGCTTCAAGTCTAAGCTAGAGTGCTGGATGCACAGTGGAGACCGCAGAGTGACTATGAGAAATATAATGACTTCATGATTGGGCTTTATATTCATGATTAATTACCATGCACCAGGATGGCTATAGTTCAAAAGTAATAAAAATAATGTCCATAGTTATGAGCTTTTGGATTAAATGGGCATGTAATTTTCTAATGTAATTCCAGCCACAGTGAATTTAGCAATAATTAAAATAACGTTGCATTACAATCGAACAATCACCTTTGGAAACTGATGTTTGTCACAGACATTCTCTAAATAAAAGCCTTTCAAGGGCTTTGAATCTGAGAAATTTACTCTTATGGCTAGATCAAAATTTTGAGGACAAATTTTCAGAGAGCATATGGTTTGGATAACATTTAATCTGAAGGTAAATGGAACCCTTTTGATTTTTAAAGTTTGAGAAATCTGAAAATTTGAACTAAGTGATTGATTTCACAGAAAATTGAATAAAGGAAAATAAAAGAGGTTGACACTGCATTATTTATTTTTATTTAGACAGTTTAAGGCATTTAAATTTGATTGTTCCACAGCAGCTGCTTGCATTTCCGAATCAATCACTGAAAAAAAATTATGGAAATATGCATGATAATAAATTGAGAGGGTGCAATAAAATGTCGTCTTTAAAGGCCTTGTGAAATCAAATATATCTTTCAATAATATTCTATTTACTAAGAAAATCATACAATATTCTAAGAAGGTAGATTCAAAGTAGGAAGAACAATCAAAGTCATATAATTGAGCTCCTCTCTAGTTCAATTATATCTCCATTTGCTTAAAACTTACCCCACTTTGAATAAGTAGTTTAATTCCCCATGTTTGAGTCTGTCTCTATGCGTAACAGGAGATTGGCACTATTTTTGCCCAGGGAGTAAATCTGGGGAAGAATTGGTATTTGAAGAAAGCTACTGTGTTTGAACTAGAACTAAGTTAAATTTTCCAGAGCGGGACTCCTACTAATGTAGAAGCAAGTGGTCTTTTGTTGCCTTCAATGTCAATCAATATGGTTTAATATTTTAGCTTCATCCCCTTCTGGTCAGATGGTGAGTAAAACAGGTTCAAACCAGATTTGACATCTGGGCTATAGTTTGTGTGGAGCAGTAATTAGTCCTTGCATAGGATAGTGATTCTTCTTGCATTAGAAGTAATTGCAAAAAACTAGTCTTCTTGACCTAGGTGAAGAGGTAAAGAGAAAAGAAAACTAATACATTTTTAAAGGACTGAAAACAAACAAAGGAGGAATATGCAATTGAGACTATATAGGTCTGCAAACCCTAAAATATAGATTATATGTCCCTTTACAAAGTTTGTTGACCTCTGCTCCATATGCTTATAAAATCTCTAGGACTCTTGAATAAGTGATACTAAATAAGAAAACATGCTCTGTTATTTCAAGTCTCTATTGTAAAAGTACTTTCTGTTCCTTTGTCCTTTCAATATATAGCCATTCATGCTTAAAGGGTAATATGTTTGTTACATTAAAAATACAGCTCGTGGGCCATGGTGGCTCAGCAGGCAAAGTTCCTGCCTGCCATGCCAGAGACCCGGGTTCGTTTCCCAGTGCCTGCCCATGCAAAAAAAAAAAGACAACTCGTTGCCACATCAAATGTTTTAAGTCTTAGGGCATATTGTATCTTGTAGTTTAGACCTATTTCATTTGTATGCATATCTCTTCTTTAGATGCTCAATATTTGAGTGGCAATTTAGTCAATGGTAAAAATGTTTTGGGCATGATGACAAAAAGTCTGATTTTGAATTTGATATTTATGACACAGATTTAACTCACAAAAATAATGATATACCTAGTGTATTACATAGTAAGAAATAGATGCACTTTTTCCCCTTTTGGGTTAATTTTTACCTTTTTCTTTATACCCATTCTATTGACTGAATTTTTTAGAAACACCAGATTTTTTTTTTCTTTTTACATGGGCAAGCACTGGGAATCGAACCCCAGTCTCCAGCATGGTAGGTGAGAACTCTGCCTGCTGAGCCACTGTGTCCCACCCAGAAACACTAGATTTTAGAACTTATATGTAAATGCCTGTATTCTATACCAGGAAAATACTTAAATTTGTTACTTTTTATTTAGATAAGCTCTTTTATCAGGCACATTGTTTTTAGCTGAGGAACAGCTTTATGAGAGATCAATATTTAAATGGACAAGCATATCAGTGGATATTTGTACAAATATAATGTGTGTTGTAAGGTTGTGGAGTGTCACCAGGAATACCTATTTCTTTACGAAAACAGTGTTTTTAATGACTTCATCTGGAAGCATGCCCAATGGCACAGTCACAGTAATTACTAGAGAATGACTATTCTCTCTCTTTCTCTTTAGTAATAGAATCTTTGTTTTTACCCTGGCATATTGATACCTAAGAAAAGTCTACAATTCCCCTCTTTGCTTGTGACTAGACATAGGGCTCTGTGAATAAGTTCTCACCGATGAGATATTTGCAGGAATGTTGTGTGAGGAGTTCTGAGAAATCTCCCACAAGAGAATGCTGCATTCTTCTTCTTTTTTCCCTTCATCTTACTGCTTGGAATACCCATTTAGAAAAAGGGAGCCCTAGCAGCCATGTTGGAACACGTGAATGAGGGTTGCACTCCAGAAAATTGCAAGGAACTTGGGTTTCTGAAGGTGTGACGTGTTTCCGTAAGTTGTGTGCCACCTCCCTCCAGATTTACTTTATGTGAGATGGAAATTAACTTATATTTTATTTTAGTTACTATTTTCTGCCATAGATTGTAGAACCCAAACCTACTAGAGTATTAGAGTGCTGTCCTAGAGTACAGTAATCAACCAATTTAATTCACTCATAGTAAAATGGAAACATCAGTTAAAGAGTGGGAGCATATTGATTTTCTGACAGTGATCAAGAAAAATTATTTAAATTTGCGTTATGAGATTGTTGTCAAATACATCATGTGTAACACTAATTCATTTGTTGTCATATATTCATAACTAAGATGACTAGGGTACAAAAAACTTTTCTAGACCAGTGTATTGAATAACTAGAGGCTCCAGTGATATGTCTGGTGTTGGGCAGAACTTACCTGCCAATAACAGATTTTATTTATACCTATGAAGCAAAAATAAACATCATCCAGGTATATTTCTTTTGCGCAAACCAACTTTATCATCCAAAGCATTAAGAAATTCAGCCAACATGTGTGGATTATATTAATTGGAAGGAAACATTACTTTTTCTGTTCTATTTGTATCTTGCTCCTTAACATACAAATTGGCAGAGTGATACTAATTCAATAATGACTTCCAATGAATACAACTGTTATTTAGCAATCACAGAGTATGTCTTCTACTAGTTATACAACTCATTCTTCTGCAAATAAAACAACTTTGCTGTGTGTAACTTAAAATAATTGTTATCTCTGAATTTCCACAATCTGACTGAGCATAAAGACATTAGACTTTTATGTCAAATAAGGAAAAATACACTTGTAGAAGAATGCCCAGCAAGAACAAATTATTTGGGCATTTTTGTAAGGAAAAATGGGATCAAAGATGTGCTAATTACTTATAAAAATATTAAAATAACCAGCTGCCTTACAATGAGTTCATAGTAAATGCATTAGTCTCATAAAATAGTAAGCAATTCTTCTTTAGAAATGAGGATGTTGGTGCACGGAAAATTTAAAAGTCACATTGAGCAAATGTTAGAGATAAAATGAGAATTCATCTTCATTTCCAAACTGACGCTCCTTTGGATATGCTATGAGGATTTTTAGATATACATTATTGATGGGTGTTACATTGTTGTTGACTCCTCTGAGCAAGAGATTTGAAATTCAATTCTAGCTTGTATGAAAGCTTTGGAATTAATTGTAGACACCTACCAATTTCTTTGCTCTGTCCTTTACCCAAGGAGATTATCACTGAATCCCTGTCATTGGTGTTTCTCCCCCGACTGTGTTCTGGGGCTCACTCATCAGAACAGACCAATAATCCTTTCATTGCTCAGAGGCTGATGATGATATACAATTAAATCACACTCAGGGAAATAAGAACTCCGAAGTTTTAATGATACAGTTGGTCTTGGTATTTCAAATTCCCTTGTTCATTAATAAAAACCTTGCATTCGCCATGACTGTTCTAAAGCCTATAAATATTGGAAAAGATCAAATGCTTCTCAGAAATACCAATATTACCTACGATATGAATTATTTACAAAGTAATCAATGATATTAAACCACAGAAAATGAAAAGAGAGAGAAGCTATTGAATAAAAATAAGTGACAGTGGAAATATTTTGGCCAGCTGGGTTGAGGCAAGTTCACTGAAAAGCACTTAATAGGTGAGTAGGTAATTTTATAAAGATAAATAATGATCTGGACAATTGCTAGATGTTTGTTGCTACCCACAATACCTTCTAGAATAAAGTCCCATGGTAGATAGTTGTCTGATGAGAGACTGTAGCTAAAGAGGGACTGATTGTATACATGAGAGAGATGGCCAGAAAGAGAAAAGTAAGAAGGGTCAAAGACCAAGTTTAGGTTCTCCCTTTATAGCGTCCCCCCCATTCCCCCACACAACTTCATATTACCCTTTAGCCTCTTCTTAACTCCAGTTTCATTATCACTATTTCTGTGTCTCTAAGTAATATATCTTCTTACCTCAATAAAAACCAGAACGACATTAGCCTTTTTGTTATCAAATGGCTATTATTGTTAATCATCTGCTTCTATGTGCTGAGTGCTTCGAGCGAAGAGGTTGTTTGAGTTATTGATTAATGAAAGAAAAAGATAAAGTAAGCCAAGTGAATGGTATTTGAGAAATCTGACAGGGTCTGACACTGTGGTATAGCATAAAAGCAAAATGCTGGTAAGAATTCACAAGTAAACAAAAATCTAGGAGTAACAATTTGACATATATGCTGCCCAGGTGATGGAAAACCCAAAAGGACTGCTCCAAGAGGAAAAGTAACTTTATTGTTATGTTTTTATCAAGCACAGATACTTTGTTCAGGAAGAGCTGTACAATAGAACACTTATGTAACCATGGTAATTATAAGTGTGTAATTATAAGTTTTCATATTAGTTTTGGGAAGAGATGATGAGCTGACTGTCAGAGAGGGAAGGTGAGCCAAGTTTTGTGACAGAGTTTCAGAGTGTAGAGTTTACTAATGCTTCTGCAAAGAAAGAGCAAGAGGGGTCAGAATAGATATTGTGGCTTAAGGAAGAAAGGGAAGAATTTAGAAAGGAAATAATTGATAACTCCACCTCCCTGGTCTACAGAAATTGCTGACTGCTGCTGACCTCAGAATATACCAGAGGAAGCAAAATTCAAAATTAGAGCTGAGAGAAGCTAGAGTAAGACCCAGGCTGTTTAGAAGAATAACTGCCCAGGATATACCTGGAAGAATCTGGAGAGCTGAGAACATGAGTATTGTGGTATTAAGAACAGGGGAAAAAGAGTAAAACCAGAGTCCTAGCTGGGAGCAATGGGGCATTTAAAAGTTTGAGAGTTGAGAGGAATTTCTGCTCTTCTGTGTCATTCACATAATTAATTATTGTTGTATCATTAATCTAGATTCCTCCTGTTACGCATTCTCACTGTGGAAGTGGCCACTGCCCACTGTAACACTTCTTAGAAGATTGCTTGGTTGTGGCCCAATTTAGAAACATTGGACTTACCGGCATCATGGCAGAGACCCTTGAGTGCCATCAACACAATGGTTAGTAACATGAAGTACGAAGAAGTAAGTCTATAAACTCAGGCATTTAAGTAACAGACTATTCTATCTTTTCTAAAGCACAATTTGATTTCTGAATGCCCCTTCTGGCTGGCTGGCAAGGCAGTGGAGGGGAAGAGACAAAATTCAAAATATAACCACAATCTGGCAAGGGGGCAGAGAGGACTGTGGGAACATGGCAGAGTAGGAAACTCCAGGAATCAGTCCTTCCACCCAAACAAGTACTAAACTGCAGAAGTCATTTGAATCAACTTTTTTTTTTACATGGGCAGGCACTGGGAATCAAACCCGGGTCTCCGGCGTGACAGGTGAGAACTCTGCCACTGAGCCACTGTTGCCTGTCCTGAATCAACTATTTTGAAGCTCTGGAGGCTAGTGGAATACTGTGAAATGTCCAAGGAAGAGTGGGAGGAAAAGGTTGCTAAACTGCATTAAATACCAGCCAATGCCATCTCTGAAGCAGTGGTTATTGTCCTCCACCCCCCAGCCACATGGCAGGCAGCACTGGGAACTGAAGCCCAGGCTTCTGGTGCAGCTTGCTGGTGCCACAGTGGGATATGAGGACCTAGACTTGCAAACTCTGTGGGAGTGGGGTCTGATCCCTGATCACTGCTTTTGACCAGCTAAAGTAGATCCCTGAGAGCCAGATCAAGGGCAACTATTTTTCCAAGCTGCCTCAGGCAAAAGCAGCTGAGGAATCTTAAACACAATAATCTTCAAAACTACTGAAAAGATTTAAAGGGGCTGCAGAAACTGGGTGAGTTAGAGAAAAGAGTTAAAGGAAGAGTTAAAGAGTGGCAGTGAGTAAGCGCCAAATCAAGAAACCACAGATTCACAAACCTCAGGAGAAGCTCTTGGCCCCTTGCTGACTCTTCCCCTACCTTTCCCCTCGTGATCAATCCTAAAATCCTTGAACTCACCTTAGATGACAGAAAAGAACTCAAGAGATGTCTCTAAAGGGACTAGTTATAGAGATGTAGTTAAGGCCAAGGGGAATGACAAGGAATATTGAGGCACCCAGAGACCCAAAGCAGCAGAGAGAGGAAATGGAGCTATTAAGAGCTGGAGTCTTGGAAAACGAAGGCATATTAGAGGAAGTCTAGCTGGGTAGGGACATGGCCATTGCCAGAACTGCAGTCCCAAAAAGAGAGGAAATGAGGAAGAAATAGCATAACTTCTACCTTATATTGGTCCAACTCAGTAGAAAGCCAGCTGACAAGGGAGCCTTGGTTCTCTTCGAAGAAGCTAGTAGCAATGGGAGCAAGGCAGAGAACGGGTTTGGGGAGTGGGACAAACAATAGCTAGCACATGATATGTAATTTATGGGCTTCTTTTTTGTTATGGATTTATTATAATAAATGTATTTATTATAAACATAAATAAAATAAATGTATAATATAAATATAAATTTAGAATAAATTTATTATTTATTGTCTGTCTCCCCCTTCTAGAGTATTACTTTCAGGAGGCTAGGTTCTTTGGTTTTGTTCGCTGGTGCACCCCAAGTGCCTTAAAGAGTTCCTGGTATAGAATAAGAAATCAATAAATAATTGTGAAGTCAGTGATGTGCCTCTAATGAAAGAGTATGATCAACATAAGTTTTTGAGCCTGGGATGCAGAAAAAAGCAATAATGACTAATTTTGGTGCAATTAGGACACAAGAGCATCCTGAGAAATAAAAAAAACTCATCATTTTTATTATTATAAGGAAAATGTTCAGGGTTAAATCAAATTTTAACTTGTCCAGTCAGATTCAGTATAAATAGAATTAGTTAATTAAATTAAAGATCCTAGATTAATATATTAGTACCTAATATAGATACATGAATGCATTACAATTACATGAATGGCTTAGCTTCCCACAAATCTAGATTTTGCCTTCTGGTAGACAATCACACATAATGAAGAGGTATCAGAGAAAGCCTGTGTCTATGACACCACTGACCACAGTTTCTGAACCCCCCAATGATTCTCTGCTTTTTCTGAAAACATGCAAAAGAGAGTGCTGCAGAACAACACTTCACAATTATTTTCCCATATTGTGAGTTCAGCCCACAATATCCTGTGAGCTCACTGGCTACTCCTCGGGTCTCCTCTTTTCTTGGCTAGTCGGCAGGCATTCCTGATAATTTTCCAAGGTCTGGGGAAAGTAGTTCATGCCAAGACATATTTTAGGGTATGTTTCTAAAACAAGCCTCCCATGAAAAATCTCTCTCATACGATGGATTATGTCTTTGCTAGACAGAATTATGCACACCCTCACCTCCTAACAATGTCCCCATTCAATCCCTGAAGTTATGAATACGTTACCTCAGATGGTAAAAGGGAATTTGCAGGATTGGGTTAAGGATTTTGAGACAGGAAAATCATCATAGATTATTTGGGTGGATTTAATGTAATCACAGGATACTTATGAGTGAAAGAAGGAGGGAGGAAGGTCAGAGTGAGAAGAATATTCGTCCATGAAAGCAGAAATCAGTGTGATACAATTTCAAGAAAGGGGCCATAAGCCAAGGAACGCATGGTTCTCTTAGAAGCTAGAATGGCAAGAAAATGGATTTTCTTCTATCAGCCCAGCCAATACCTTGACTTTAACCTGGTGATATTGATTTTGGACTTCTGACTCCAAGAATTTAAAGATAATAAATCTATGTTCTTTTAAGCAACTGTTTCAGGCAGTTTGTTACAGCAGCTGTAGGAAACTCATACAGTGCTCAGCTACTTCCTAATATGACCTTATGGTTACTATTCTAAACTCTCAAATATCATGACAGCCAGATAATGCATCTTGAACAATAGATTTACTTACTTATGAATATTGCAATTAGTATTTCACCTAATGTCTTGATAACCTAAACTGTTATAAGGTCCCAATAATGTGAAATGGGTATAATAGTGACCTTCAACTCTGGTCTGTAAACTATTTAAGTATTAAAATAACCTGAATATTATTTCACATCTGAAAAATTCACTGTATGGCTTAGGGGAGAATTTTAGATTCTCCTGGAGAAATGTCTACTTAAGCCCTGAGGGCAGGGGAACAGGATTGCTATCTCTGGTGGACTTAAAATAATGGCCACAGAATTCTTTGACACTTCGTGATGGTTAGATTCTGGTGTCAACTTGACCAAGTGGTCAGGCCCAGTTGTCTGGTCAGGCAAGCACTGGCCTGACCATTGAGGCAAGAATATTTCATGGCTGGTTGATAAACCAAAAGGCTGGTATATTAAATCATCAGTTCAGTTGATTGCATCTGTGGCTGATTACATCTGTGATCAACTAAGGTGAGCTGCCCACAATGAGCTAATCCAATCAGTTGAAGGAAGATGAGAGACGTTTTCATCCAACCCTTCCTCGAAGCCACCACCTTCACAGCCTGCTGTACGGATTTTGGCCTCTTCCATTCCCTCTTCTATTTCCATGCAACAACTTTATCTCATATTTACAGATATCTCCTGTTTGTTTAGAGAACTTTGAATAATATAGCTGGGTACTGGGAGTTGTTCTTGAGAAACAGAATCTTAAAGATGAGATTTTACAATTGTTTTTTGCTCTGATTAGACTCAAAGGCACAAATGATGAGTTTCCAATATCAAGATGACACTAACAGCCCAGGGCGTGAATTGGCAAGAGAGATATGCAAAATATCCCATTAGATTCTGCTAATTGTATGCTTATATGAGGCAGGGCTCTGGGTGAGAATGCTTTTGACACCTATATGGAGTTTTGAAGAATTAAGAAGTATAATAATGTTGGCGGTTGTTGTTAGATAGGCTGGATACAGTAATGAGGGAAAAGGATGAGCTGAATGCTTCAAATTTGCACCTTAAGTGACGTTTGAACAATATAAAAGTTTCCATGTGTGCCCTGAAAGAAAATCTTATCTCCTGTGGTTGCAGACTTAAGATCTCTGAAAACCAAACAGAGACTCATTGTGCAAGTAGATTTACAACATAAACTAAAATCTCAACTTGCACAGTGTCTGCTGTTAAAGTAAGGGCTTTAATTGGAAAAAAATGGGATCCTGAAACATGTGATATATGGCTTGATAATGATGGTGTTTGGTAGATGGGATCCCTGGAATCTGCTGAGTCTTCACTAGCTAAACCTGTAATGGGCTGCACTGAGGAAAGCACTTCCTGACCTCTAGTCTGCCTTGAGGAACCAGCTTCCTGGCCTCCAGTCTGCCCAGAGGAGTCTACCATCCAACCTCCTAATGAGATTAACCCTTCAGTGCCTGCTAACCCTGTAACCACCTCCTCTGAGGAAACAGTCCTCACTCTTCTGTCTGGAGTGACTAATCCTGTTTAACCAGATGAAACTGCAATGGAATGCCCTGAGGTTACTGGCTTGAAAGACACTTCTAATTCCTTTCGTGACCTACCCCTACCACTCTTCTTTTCTTCAAGACTTTAGTCTAGTTATAAGTCTTGAAGAAAAGAGGAGTGGTGGGGGTAGGTCCTGAAAAGAATTAGATTAAAGTCCCAACAAGTGCTGAAAGGTGAGGTACAAAGTGTGCGACCCATGAGGAGATACGGTACACTCCAAAAGAACTGCATGAGTTTTCCAATCTGTATAGACAGAAATCAGGGAAATATGTGAGGGAATGGATATTAAGGGTGTGGAATAATTGTAGAAGGAATATAAAGCTGGATCAAGCTGAATTTATTGATATGGACTCACTAAGCAGAGATTCTGTATTCAATGTTGTATCTCGAAGGGTTAGAAAGAGCATTAATAGTTTGTTTAGATGGTTGCTGAAACATGGATCAAAAGGTGGCTAACATTACCTGAGGTCAAAATGCCAGAACTGCTCTAGTATAATGTAGATGAGGGGATCTAGGGTTTAGAGGGATTGAAATGGTAGAGTAGATTTATGATGGAAGACATGTTTACAAACCCCAGGAATATCCAGAGAACACATTTTTCACCAGAACCTTGAGAAACAAATTTGTGAGACTTGATCCATCATCCTTGAAGAGCTCTGAAGTTGCTCGTCTCTGTAAGTCAGATATTTCTTTGGGAATTCTTATCACTGAGCTGGAATCCTTAAACAAAATGGGAATGACTGGATCCCAAGTTAGCAGAAGACATATGGCAACAGTTAATTATCTTAGACAAGGTAGGCGTGGCCACCATAATAGACAGCAGACTCAAAGCAGCAGTCAAAATAATCTGACTCAAAGAGAATTGTGGTGTTGCCTAGTAGATCATGGGGTGCCAAGAAGTAAACTAGATGGGCAGTCTACTAAATTTTTCTTTGAGCTATATAAGCAGAATTATACAGTCAAGTGAACAGAAGTCTAACCTGAATTACAAAAACAGAGAGTCAATTCCCTTAATTAATTCCCAGACATGAGGTAGTTTATAGACCCAGAGCCCCTTGAATGAGGGGAGAGCCAAGTACCATCGGGGAAGGACCAGTTCATATAGTCCAAAATTTACACTGTTAACCTTCCTCCCAGTCTTCCCCGTGGAGACCTACAGCCTTGTACCAGGGTGACTGTGCACAAGGAAAAAAAGAAATCATCAGCTATTTCAGGGATAATTAGGCACTGGCTCAATAGTAACACTAATTCCAGGAGACCAAAAATGGCTCTTTGGACCACCAATTAGAGTAGGGGCTTTGGCGGTCAGGTGATCAATGGAGTTTTGGCTCAGGTCCATCTCACAGGGGGTCCAGTAGATCCCTGGACCCATTCTGTGGTCATTTCCCCAGTTCCAGAATGCATGATTGAAATCAACATACTCAGCAACTGATAGAATCCCCACATTGATTCTCTGACTTGTGGAGTGAGGGCTATTTTGGTAGCAAAGGTCAAATGGAAACCTAACTGCCCCTAGCTAGCAAAATAGTGAATCAGAAGCAATACTGGATTCCTGGAGAGATTACAGAGATTAGTGCCACTTGTAAGAATTTGAAGGATGCAGAGGTGGTGATTCCCACCACATTCTCATTCAGCGCTATTTGGCCTGTGCAGCAAACAGATGGGTCTTAGGGGATGACAGTGGATTATCATAAATTTAACCAGGTGGTGACTCCAATTGCAGCTGCTGTTCCAGATGTGGCATCATTGCTTGAGCAAATCAACACATTGCGATGTACCTGATATGTAGCTATTGATCTGGCAAATGTTTTTTTCTCAATAGCCATCTATAAGGACTGCCAGAAACAGTTTGCATTCAGCTGGCAAGGCCAGCAGTATACTTTCTCCACCTCAGGGGTATATCAACTCTCCAGCCCTATATTACAAATCTTGTCTGTGAGGACCTTGACCATTTCTCCCTTCCACAAGGCGTCACACTGGTCCATTATACTGATGATATCATGCTAAGTGGAACTAATGAATAGGAAGTTGAAATGACTGTAGACATATCAGTAAGGGACTTGCACGTCAGGAGATGAGAGATAAATCCAACAAAAATACAGGGGCCTTCACCTCAGTGAAATTTTTAGGTGTCCAGTGGTGTGGGGCATGTCATGATATCCCTTCTATGGTGAAGTATAAGCTATTGGCAACTGGCTCCTCCTATGACCAAAAAAGAGGCACAACACCTAGTTGGTCTCTTTGGATTTTGGAGACAACATATTCCTCATTTCAGTGTGCTACTGCAGCCCCATTTACTGAGTGACCAGAAAAGCTGCTAGTATTGAGTGGAAACTAGAGCAAGAGGAGGCTCTGTGACATGTTCAGGCTGCTGTGAAAGCTGCTGTGACACTTGGGCCATATGATCCAGCAGATCCAATGGTCCTGGAAGTGTCAGTGGCAAATAAGGATGCTTGTCTGGAGCTTTTGGCAAGCCCCTATGGGAAATTCACAATACAGACCCTTAGGATTTTGGAGTAAAGCCTTACCATCCATTGCAGATAACTCTGCTCCTTTTGAGAAACAGCTTTCAGCCTGCTACTGGGCCTTAGTAGAGACTGAATGCTTACCCATGGGCCACCAATTTACCATGAGACCTGAGTTGCCTATCATGAGCTGGGTATTGTCTGACCCACCAAGCCATAATGTTGGGTGTACACAGATGCATTTCATCATAAAATGGAAAAGGTATATAAGAGACAGGGCTTGAGCAGGTCCTGGAGGCACAAACAAATTACATGGAAAGTGACCTAAAGGTTCATGACCCCCACTCCTGCCGCACTACCTTCTCTTTCCCAGACCAGAGCTATGACTTCTTGAGGAATTCCATATAGTCAATTGACTGAGGAAGAGAAAATTCAGGCTTGGTTTACAGATGGTTCTACATAATATACACCTGGAAGTGGACAGCTGCAACACTACAACCCCTTTCTGGGATGTCCTTAAAGGACAGTGGTGAGGGAAAATCCTCCCAGTGGGCAGAACTTCCACCTGGTTATTCATTTTGCTTGGGAGGAGAACTGGCCAGAAGTACATTTGTGTACTGACTCATGGGCTGTTGCTAATGGTTTGGCTGGTCAGGGACTTGGAAGGAGCATGATGGGATAATTAGTGAGAAAGAGGTCTGGGGAAGAGGTATGTGGATAGATTTTTCTGAGTGGGCAAAGAACATAAAGATATTTGCGTCCCAAGTGAGTGCACACCAGAGGGTGCCTTCAACAGAAGATGATTTTAATAATCAAGTGGATAAGTTGACCTATCCTATGGATACAAGTCATCCTCCTTCCTCATTCACTCCTGTCATTGCCCAATGATCTCATGAACAAAGTGGGCATGGTGGTAGAGATGGAGGTTATACATGGGCTCAGCAACACTGACTTACACTCACCAAGGCTGACCTGGCTATAGCCACTGCTGAGTGCCCAATCTGCCAGCAACAGAGACCCACATTTAGACCCTGATGTGGCCCCATTTCCTGAGGTAATCAGCTTGCTACCAGCTGGCAGGTTGATTACATTGGACCACTTCCATCATGAAGGAGCAGCAATTTGTTCTAACTGGAATAGACATGTACTTCAGATATGGTTTTGCCTTTCCTGCACACAAAGCTTCTGCAGAAACTATCATCCATGGACTCACAGAATGCCTTAACCACCATCATGGTATTCCACCCCACATTGCTTTTGATCAAGGAACCCACTTCACAGCAAATGAAGTGCAGGAATTGGCACATGCTCACAGAATTCTCTGGTCTTACCATGTTCCCCATCATCCAGAGGCAGCTGGGTTGATAGAAGAGTAGAATGACCTTTTGAAGACTCAATTATGATGCCAACTAGGTGGCAATACCTTGCATGGCTGGGCAGTGTTCTCCCAGAGCCTGTGGATGCTCTGAATCAATGTCTATTATATGGTGCCATTTTTCCCATAGCCAGGATTCATGGGTTGAGGAAACAATGAGTGGAAATGCAAGTGGCATCATTATCACCCCTAGTAACCCACTAGGAAAATTTTTGCTTCCTGTCTCTGAAACCTTAAGCTCTGTTGGTCTAAAGACCTTGGCTCCAAACAGAGTAGTGCCCCTACCTGGAAACACAACAATGATTGCATTGAACTGGAAGTTAAGACTGCCACCTGGTCACTTTGGGCTTCTCATGCCACTATTCAACAGGCATGAAGAAGGATTACTGTTTTGTCTGGGGTGATTGCCCCCAACTATCAAGGGGAAATAGGACTGCAACTACACAGTGGCGGTACAGAAGAATTTTCCTGCAATACAGGATATCTGCTAGGGTATCTCTTAGTATAAGCATGCCCTGTGATTAAAGTCAGTGGAAAACTGCAACAACCCAATCCAAGAAAGACCACCAATGGTCTAGAAACTTCAGGAATGAAGGTTTGGATCACTGCACCCAGCAAAGAACCACAGCCAGCTGAAGTGCTTCCTAAGGGTAAAGGGAGCATGGACTGGGTAGTAGAAGAAGGTAGTTATAAATATGTAGTATGACCACGTGACCAGTTACAGAAACAAGGACTGTGATTATATGAATATTTCCTCCCTGTTTTGTTATTAGTATGCTTGGATTTGTGCATAAGCAAATAACTTGTTTTCCATTTATCATAGGACACAAGTTGTATTGTTCATGTTATAGTATTTAAAGTCATAAGATATGAAGTTTTAGAGCGAATGTTACATAAGGACTTGCAGCCTATTCTGCAGAGACATAGTACACAGGAGAGTTGAGCACTGCTAGGTGAAACATATACCTGTTATTGTGTTCTATTTGGAAGTTAAGCATGTTTCAAGGTGATGTGTATAACTGCCAAGTTGACAAGGGCTGGACTGTGATGGTCAGGTTCTGCTGCCAACTTGGCCAGGTGATTATGCTCAGTTGTCTGGTCAGGCAAGCACGGGCCTGACTGATGCTGCAAGGATATTTTGTGGCTGGTTTGTAAACCAGAAGCCTAGTGTATTAAATCATCAGTCAGTTGATTGCAGCTGTGGCTAATTACATCTGATTATCTAAGACATGCCCCCCAGAATGAGACAATCCAATCAACTGAAGACTTTTAAGGAAGAAGAGAGACTTTTCACTGCTTCTTCTTCAGCCAGTGAGCCTCTCCTATGGAGTTCATTCAGACCCTTCATCAGAGTTGCCGGCTTCACAACTTGCCCTATGGATTTGGGACTCTTCCATTCCTACAGTTGTGTGAAACCCCTTTATAAATCTCATATTTACGGATATCTGCTGTTGGTTCTGTTTCTCAAGAGAACCTCCACTAATACACACTTGACCCATGGAACAGTGAGGTCTATGTCCTCTCCCTTCAATCCTGGGCTCTGTAGTTGACTTACTAATAGAGACAGGATAAGTGATGCTGTGACAGTTTCTGGTTCTAGTACTTAAGAAACTGGCAGCCCCACTACTATCTCCTGGGATATAGCTCATCCAATCCAGCCACCATAGTGTAAGGAAGCTAAGCAGTCACAGAGAGAGGCTACATGTTCACTTCCAGGCTGATGATCCTATTGAGGCCCCCAGCCAACAAACAGCTAGCATTAATCCCCAGACAGGTAAGTGAATGAGCCTTCAGCTGATTTAAGGCACGGCCATTGTATCTTCTCTCTAAGCCACCGTGGCTGACCCTCTCTGAGCTCATTCCAAGTTTCATTTTCATAAGCAAAGTAAATGATTGTTTTTGTTTTTAGCCAATAAGTTTGTGGTGAATTGCCATATAGTGTTAGATAGAACACCAATATCCTATATTCTTGAGTAGCTACAGATATCTATTGAAATATTCTCTCTCACTTGTGGATATTGGATTTCCCCTCTTGGGATGCTATGGGTGAGAAAAGCTTCATTCTTTGTTTCCCAGGAAGCAGCTAGGAGATGCTGAGAGTTTCTTTTTAAATTATTAAAGTTAAGATTTGGTTAATGGTAGTATTTGTGAATTAACACGTGTACTTGAGATAAAATGATAGCAAAATAATCTAAAATGCTCTCCTGGTGCTTAGGGCACATTTAAAAGTTCTAAGGGATTTCTTAGGATTTATATTTCAACCACAAATATTTCTCCCAGACCTCAGAGAGAAACTTTTCACTTAGTTATTAACATACCAAGGCCCATCCTAGGCTTTATTGCCAAAGCTGTTATGTTAGTTGGACGGACTAGCTAGTTCAACAAATCTTTAGCAGGCCTGCTGCTTTTCTTCATATTCCACCACATTCTCTCCCTATACTTTCTACTTCCCACCTCTGCAAAGTGTCTTTGATTGTCATATGCATATAGAGTTTTCTGCTATGTTAGCCCTCAAATTAGCACTCATTTCTGGCTCGATGTTAAAGTTATTTGGCTAAAATGGTGAATTTAGTGACGAATTAAACATTACTAGGATGATTTTGAACTTCACTATATAACTCATGTCTTGGACACTGCAGTATCAAATGTTTATTTGTATTAAAAAAAACTATCAAACTTTTGTGTGTTTATTTACTTCATTTCCTTCTCTGCTTTTAGCTTTCCAGGATTTATAGAAACCAAGGAAATTAAAATATGGGCCTAATTAATGAAAGATTAAACCATTAAGGCATATAATTTTTAATGACAGGCTTTAAACTCCTTCGTACACATTGTACAAAGCAGAGAGGAACTAGCAAACATTTACATTTTCAGCTAAGTACTCATTGTACCTGGAAGAAAAAGGTGGAACTATGATTCCATGCTGCTTAGTTTTGTTCTTTGGCATTTATATTTTACACTATTTGTAATGTTACTTGATTTAAAAGCATATTCATTTAGTTACATTATGTAAATTAGTTGTATGTTATATTTTTAAAATGTCCTTTTTCTTTTAAGAAATTAAAAAATACATATTATAGAGAGTTCAAACAATAAATAAAAGTATGATTGCAATTGAGAAATTCTTCTGCTCTGATTCTTCTTCCCCAGCCCATGAAATCCTCTTCAATTTGCTATTTCTACCTAATGGCCAGGGAAGAATCCTGCCAAACTAAGTTTCCACTGTGATAAAATTCATGAATCATTTTTATATTACCCCTTTGATATTTCCTGACAAAATAAGCATGGCATACATTTAGAATCAATTTGAAAAAGCTTGTTTTATTTTACAATAACATACTTTGCAACCCATAAACTCAACTGTCATCTCTGGAACTGGAATTAAATATTTTCTCTTTCCTAATAAAAATGACAACAGAATGAACATCCCCAATTGGTTTTACAGTAAGTATGAAAATATTTTGATTTAAATTATGCCTTTATATGCAGTATTTTAAATTGTCTAAGTAAATCATGTCAAGGAAAGGGACCCTACTATTTTGCATATGACAAATAATGGCCTAAAAAACTTGAGTAAATCTTCCACAAATATAAATAAAAAGCAGAAATGGCAAGAACCAAGAGCCTCATTGCTCTCTCCAAGAAGTCTGCATTACCAAGCAGACGGCGATTAAGTGGAAGTTATCATTGGAGAATTCAGGTAACTGCAGTGTAAATAACTTCGCTCCCATTCTGTCTGTTGTAATTAAATGCTGCTTGCTATTCACAGAGTAAAACCTGTCCCCTATTGAACTCTTTTTCCAAGGAGATAAGAGATGAATTGAAGGAAAACCTAACTTCACATTTTGTAGCAAATAGCTTCTGCTGCAATTTGACCCGTGAGTTAATATTTCAGGGTTTGCCACAGGTAATATTGAAAAAAAAAAAAAGGATTACCAGAATGACATTTTTATTACGACTGAAACTTGATATGATGTGCCATAACCTTATCAGACGTTAGTCACGCACCTCTTAAAAAAAGTAGGAGCGCAGAGGCCGTCTCACAAGGGAAAACACTTGATGGGAGTGGACTGCATTTGCTGGTTCAGCAAACCATTATTGTGTGCTTGTACATCAGGTACTGCAGCAGGCAGTTCTGGAAACAGCAGGGAGCATAGCAGATCGAGTCTCAGCTTCTATCTCACTGAGGGGAAGCAGATAGAAAACATGCCAACAAACCCAAGAATTATGGATTGTGAGATAACAGATACAAATAAATACTGAGAGTCAATAAATCGGGTGATATGTTAGCATGAAGCAGGGAGATAGAGGACTTGGTGGGCAAACCACTTTGTGTGATTTAGTTGGGGAAGGCTGCTGTCAGCAGAAGTGTCCTGGAGCCCAGTAAGACCTCAGCTCTGAGAACAATAGTTTATTTTAGAAGGACTTGGGCAGAGCTAATTCAGAGCTGATAATGGACACCTCAGAGTCCACATCACTAAATTTGAAAGAATTGTTTTTTCTATTTTCAGAAACCAATTTTCCTTACCAGCTATCCCAATTTCTGCCAGTGATCCTATAATCCATTTATACTGAGAAAAGGGTTTGCCAATAAAATAATGACAGCTAAGCCGCTCACACTCACTGGTTGGCTCAGAGGCAAATTTGGGTTCTAAGCATTAACTTTCCCTAGAAAGAAAAAAAAGCAGAAAAGAACTACAGAGAAAATCAATGGCAGGATTGTTGTATTTATCTCTGGCCTAGTAATCCCATTTCAGGAAACCTATTCCACAATAGGTGCGCATGTATGAAATTATATATAAAATTACTAATGTGACAGTATTTTTAATAACAAACGTTTGGAACAAAACTCAATTTAGTTCATCAGTACAGCACTAGTTAAATAAATTACAGCACATCCATGCCAATGGAATACTATGCAGCCTGTTTCCGCCTGCCAAAGCTGCCAGAATGCAAGACACCAGAGATGGACTGGTTTTTAATAAAAGGGATTTATTCAGTTAAAAACATATAGTTCTTCAGAGAAAAGGCAGCTAACTTTCCACTGAGGCTCTTTCTTACGTGGAAGGCACAGGATGGTCTCTGCTGGCCTTCTCTCCAGGCCTCTGGGTTCCAACAACTTTCCCTGGGGTGATTCCTTTCTGCATCTCCAAAGGCCTGGGCTGAGCTGCAAGTGCGGAGATGAGGAATGCTGAGCTGCTTGGGCTGTGCTGTGTTGAGCTCTCTCATTTAAGCATCCAGTCAATGAAATCAAACATCATTCATTGCAGCAAGCATGGCTCCTAGCCGACTGCAGATGTAATCAGTGACAGATGAGGTTCACATGCCATTGGCTCATGTCCACAGCAATAGAACTAGGCATCTTCAACTGGCAAAGTTGACACCTGAGCCTAACTACCACACAGCCATAAGAATGAATGAGGAGGGCCTAGGGACTGAAACAAGATGATCTCCAAGAGAGCTGGCTGAGTAAAGAGAGTAAGGTGCAGGCCAGTGTATATAATGCAAGACTATATATTCTAGTAAACACACACGGGCATGTGTTTACATAAAGGATCATAGAAGACCAACAGGAAATCAATAAAGTGATTTCCTAGAATGGACAGAGGAAAGAACGAGAAGGGACAGAGGTGGGAGTGAGACTTCTCTGTGTGTATTTTATTGTTTTGCCTTGTGAAACATGTAAATGTGACTATAAAAAATTAATTTAAAAAAACACTGCTTTTCCAAATACAGCAGGCTTGTGAATATTAGCTGTGTATATACACTTTAATTTTATTCAGATAAGATAAAAGTCACATATGCATAAATAACTGGTACAACATCTGGGTGTGCAAAGAAAAAAGCTTTCTATTGTGGGAAAAGTAGCATTTTAGAACCAGAGAGATCTGGGTTCAAATTACAGCTCTTCCATACAATCACCAAGGATACATATAATCCATATAATTATATGGATTCCACACAATCACCAAGGATACATATAATCCATACATACAGTAAACCAAGGATAGCTTGGTTTATTTCATTCTTTATTTTTTCTCTGTATAAAATGAGGACAATAGCATCAGCCATCTAATGTTCTTATAAAAGAATCAAATAAAAGAAGGAATCTAAGATTCCTAGAATACCTTGTAGCACATACACTGTAACAATTTTGATGTCAGGACTGGACATTCCCCTCCCTTCTCTTCATTCTACAACTCCTACAAGATCTAGGCAAGTTCTTACTTCCTCCATGGAGACTTCTTTTTAAGGAATCTATTTCATTTTTGGTTACAACTACAAACTTTAGATTGCTTGTATTTTATATTTAATTTTAGTCTCCTAAGAACTATGACGTCTCATATTCCTTCCAACATTCCAAAATAAGTAAGCACAGATTAAGTGATCAATAAAATTTGTGGATCTATTTTGTTTCTCTATGTAACAGAGAGCCTAAATATTAAGTAGTGAAGACTTGCTTTAGCCTAGATTGCCAGTTATATCATTCTTTGGCCTCTTTGCCATTTTTTTGTTGTTGTTGTTATGCTGTATGGCAGGGTCGCATTTCATTATTTTTCCATGTGAGTATCCAGTTATTGCAGCACCAATTCTTGAATTCGTTTGTTTGTTTTGCTTGTTTGTTGGTTTTTTGGGAAGTGCATGGACTCTTTGAGTCCGGGTCTCCCTCATGGCAGGAAAAGAACTCTACCACTGAACTACCGTTGCACCTCCGGCCTGTTTGTCTTTTACCTCATTTTTGAAATCTGCTGTATGTAATGAAGTTTCTGCATATACCTATATCTTGCAATAATTAAGACAATTTATTACTGAAAAAACAGTGTGCCCAGGAATTAGTAATATGCTTGTGGGCACAGTATCATTTAATTTTTTTCCATTCTGGTGTTTTCTAATATCACTCTAGGCCAGGTGATATCACTATCAAAACTGACATTTAATTATAAAAATGGCAATTTCATTTGATTACATTATAACATGCATCTGTTCTATTTTAGCATTTGTCTTTTTAATTTACCTGAAGAGATATCCCGTCATCCTGCTGCAAAATAGCATTTTGTCAAAACGGCAAGTCAGAGATGTGACCAGATCCCCTGTTGGCTATGACGTTTCCATATCATACACGTGGTTCTTGGTCATTCTGTTTCATATTTTTTTATTGGCAATTCAATACTAACATAATATTTTCCTCCTTACCTTGGCAAAGTTGGATTTTTGTAGTTTTTGCTCCTGATAGCATAAGGTACAATGAAACTCAAAGAATGCCTAAGAAACTATTTAATATATAAAATTAACACTCATTTTGTATAGAGGTTAATTTATTTTTGCTTGACTGATGAAGTCCAAAATCAGAGCGAAAACTGGCAAATGGTCATGTGACCCAGAATCATAGAATTCTTTCATTTTTCTCCACTTAATCGTACACGCACATTCCACAAATTTACAAATGTTTTGTATCTTTAAACACAGAGAGCTGACATCTGTTTTTCATAGGAGCAGCTGATTTTTAATTAAAATAAAAATTTCAAGTTATTGTAAACTATCAATAAAAATAATAGTTATACTTATTATGTGCAATATGTAAGAGTCCATGCTAAGTGTTGCCTAAATGATCTCAATTAAATTTCACAGCAACCCAATGTTCAATGAGATAGATGTTATTGTCTGCAGTTTAGACATGAGGAATTGAGGTATAGAGAAGTTAGAAAACTTGGGCAAGATTGTACACATTTATTAGGTGATGGGGCCAAGACATGACCCTGTCAGGCTGGCTCTGGGGTCTGTAATCCTGTCAGCTAAACTATATGCCTAAGAGGAAGCTGCACATATTTTGAAGTTAAAAAAATCAAAATCTATTTTTTGTGCTTTTAATGGGAAGGATATGGTTCTCTTTAGCTTATGAAATTTCTTATTCCCGGATTTGCTGCTTCACAGTATGCACTTCCCTGTGAATCAAACCAAAAATTGGTTTGATCAAATATTAAGTTATCAGGCCAATTAGCCCTTTGTGTAAATGTCAGAAAATGATATAAATTCAGAATATGGTCTTGGCATCTATAAGTGGCTCAAGTAACAGATATATATTTTTTTATGACAAACTCAACAACTTCCTCCATTCATCCATCCATGTATGTATCCATTCACTCCCTAATTCACTCATTCAACAAATATTTATTGAGAGTCAGCTATGTTCAAACACACCATTGGTGTCTAAGGTGGTATGCGAATATGACAAAGCCTCAGTCAATTGAATGCTTCTATTTTGTCATTGAATCTGGAGCAAATGTAGTTGATGGCTTCAGTTTCAAATAGTTCCTGCAAAAAGTGTCATTTTAGTTGCTGTTCTTGATTCTCTGATACTATCTTGCTTATTTAGTTTCCAAATCTTGGTCTCCAGTCTGTCATTGACTCCATAAGCATACTCTTTATGAATCTCTTTTCTGCTTATGAGAACCAGGGTCAATTTTTGGCATTTGCAAAATGAGAGCTCCGGTTGCTATATGTTGTAACTGGAAAAGAACAAAGGGTTAAATCCGAGTTTCAAAGAGTAAACATATCTATATCTGGAATGGCTGTATATAAAGAATTTCTGTCCAATCTCATGTGTATTATAAGAAATGTACATTTTTTCTCCATGAACCCCTTCACTGATTCAAAAAGGGTGGAAGACAAACTTTGCTTGCCATCTAATTATTTCTTAGGTTAGTTCTATTTTAGCAAATCCTAAAATAGCAAATTATTTCTTGCTGCCCATCTTGCCAGTTGAAGAATGGAAATTTGGGCCGAGGGATGGGAATGGATCCAAAAAATAGAATTAATTGCTAGCTCCAGAAAAGTAAATTAGAAGCAAAGAATAAATGCTATTAATAAAAATAAAAACTCTCCCCAGAACCTTTGTGTTAGAGAGCTAAGTGCAAGTACAGAATTGGCACGATCATTTCCAATTTGATGAACAAGAAATGAAGACACTTGGGGGATTCTATTCACAAACTGTGAATGTTTCTAGTTTTCTTTCTTTGTCAGATTTTCAGGGTAGACTTTGGGCTTTAGAAACCAGAAGTGATAGCAAGTCATTCTAAAGTGTGCAGAAATGGAAGCATGATGAAGCATGAACACCCAGTTTCCTTTTCAGCCTTCTGGGTGGAAAAGATAAAGATAACCAGTAAAAAAAAAAATTAAGAAAAATTACAGTATCTTTTTTCCACCAGTCATAGGCACCTTAGCTTTTTGCTCTTAAAAGAAATACCATCAAAACGCATTTCTTTAAGGAGGGAAAAGAAGTGTGCTGTGAAATTTCACTGAAATTAGAAATAAGTTTAAAAGAGTTCTATTTTGCAACTGTCCCAGTAGGTTAGAAATAACTTTATTGCATGCATTCTGATCATTAAAAGCCACACATTTATGTTTCATTTTACATTTTTAACACACTATTGCATCCATAATCGACTTTGAAATTTGAAATGACTTTCAAGGCATTCAGTAAAGTTAATATTTTCTCCATTTCACAAATGAATGCATTG
>PVIY010031543.1:0-29829 GCA_004026745.1 Myrmecophaga tridactyla | reverse complement strand
TATGAATTTTACTCCATCATCATTCTACTACAGGAACTGTTGTAGTCAGAACAACAATACAAAGATGTTAGCAAGAAACTTTGTCTAGGTTGCTTAGGATAGTCAGAGCTTGATCCTTAGTTTTGTATGTCCTTAACTTTGTCAGAGGAAACTCAAAAAAACTTACACAGGGTAACAGTAATCTAACTTAGAAAAAACTAAGTGGCAATTTATATAGTTTATAAAGAGAAATGTAACCCTACAAGGGATAGGTCAAGTCTACTTAAAATTAGGCCAAGCAAATCAACACTTCCTATTTCTAACTGGTATGCTCTTACCCCGTAAGAAAATCCACATAGGAAACCAAGTCAGGGAAATTTACTTGATGAGTAAGATGATGTATCTGATTTCAATTTATCCAATTTATCATGACTTAATAACCTTTGCACCATTAAGTCCAGCGGTATGCACCTACAGGTAGACTGGATATTCATTCTTGCTTACCAAAGTACTTTTGCTTACTAAATGCACTCTTATTGTGCATTTCCAAATATGTCCAAATGCAGATCAGCTTCTTAGACAAGCACATGTTGTACCTGTGTTGCCACAAGCAGCAGATACCTCTTACATGGTTCTGATTTTTAGTTGACATCTAGGGTTATTTTTCTGTTTTATAAACTTTATTGAATTTTCCAAAAAAGAGCATAACATAAATATAAAAACTCAGCCTCCTAATGGTCCACTAATATAGCTTCTGGTTCCCTTCTGTGGTAGTTAGGTTCAGGTGTCAACATGGCCAGGTGAAGATGCCTAGTTCTGTTGCTGTGGAAATGAGCCAATGGCATGTGAAGCTCATCTGTCGCTGATTACATCTGCAGTCGGATAGGAGGTGCTGCAATGAATGATGTTTGATTTAATTGGCTGGAAGCTTAAATGAGAAAGTTCAAAGTAGCACAGCCAAGCAGCTCGGCACACCTCATTTCAGCACTCACAGCTCAGCCCAGGCCTTTGGAGATGCAGAAAGGAATCATCCCGGGGAAAGCTGTTGGAACCCAGAGGCCTGGAGAGAAGACCATCAGAGATCGTCAGCCGAGATTGCCCTGTGCCTTCCCGTGTAAGACAGAACCTCAGTTGAGAGTTAGCTGCCTGTTTGGTGGTTCCTCAAAAAGCTGAATATAGAATTGCCATATGACCCAGCAATACCATTGCTAGGTATCTACTCAAAGGACATAAGGGCAAGGACCCAAATAGACATTTGCACACCAATGTTTATAGCAGCATTATTTACAATTGCAAAGAGATGGAAACAGCCAAAATGTCTATAAACAGATGAGTGGCTAAACAAACCGTGATATACACATACGATGGAATATTATGCAGCTGTAAGACAGAATAAAGTTATGAAGTATGTAACAACATGGATGGACCTTAAGGACATTATGCTGAGTGAGATTAGCCAAAAACAAAAGGACATATACTGTATGGTCTCACTGATATGAACTGACATTAGTGAATAAACTTGGAATATTTCGTTGGTAACAGAGACCATCAGGACATAGAAATAGGGTAAGATATTGGGTAATTGGAGCTGAAGGGATACAGATTGTGAAACAGGACCGAATATAAAAACTCAGAAATGGACAGCACAGTACTACCTAACTGTAATACAATTATGTTAAAACACTGAATGAAGCTGAATGTGAGAATGATGGAGGAGGGCTGGGGGCATAAATGAAATCAGAAAGAATAATAGACGATAAAAATTGAGATGGTATAATCTAGGAATGCCTAGAGTGTATAATGATAGTGACTAAATGTACAAATTTTAAAAATGTTTTTGCATGAGGAAGAACAAAGGAATGTCGTTACTGCAGAGTGCTGAAAATAGATGGTAATTAATATTTTAAAATTTCAACTTGTGTGAGACTAAAGCAAAAAATGTTTATTTGGAACAAAGTTTCTATTTTGCCTAGTGCATTTCCTAATATAACTTATGTAGATAGCTTGATTGAACACCATAAGTACTTGGAACCTTGGGTATGACATGAGATTTTGTTTGTTTGTCTAGAGTGATGCCCCGATGAATCCCAGAGCGATTTGATCAGTGAGTGGAAAAGTATTTGCAAAGTCCCCTTTGGGGAATGGTGAGAACAGGGAGAAATTCGACTTCCCCAAGTTGAATTCTTGATATTCTCACAAGCAGCGTGGACAACCAAAGCTATAGACTGAGCTCCCAGTCTTGGGGTTTGTTCATATGAAACTTAATCCCACAAGGGATAGGTCAAGTCTACTTAAAATTAGGCCTAAGAGTCACCCCCAAGAGAGCCTCTTTTGTTGCTCAGATGTGGCCTCTCTCTCCAGCCAACATGACAAGCAAACTCACCACCCTCCCCCTCTCTACGTGGGACATGACTCCCAGGGGTGTGGACCTTCCTGGCAACATGAGACAGAAATCCTAGAATGAGCTGAGACTCAGCATCAAGGGATTTACAAAACCTTCTCGACCAAAAGGGGGAAGAGGGAAATGAGACAAAGTGTAAATGGCCGAGAGACTTCAAACAGAGTCAAGAGGTTATCCTGGATGTTATTCTTACACATTAAGTAGATATCACCTTGTTATTCAAGATGTAATGGAGAGGCTAGAGGGACCTGCCTGAAAATGCAGAGCTGTGTTCCAGTAGCCATGTTTCTTGATGATGATTGTATAATGATATAGCTCTCACAATGTGACTGTGTGATTGTGAAAACCTTGTGTCTGATGCTCCTTTTATCTACCTTGTCAACAGACGAGTAGAACATATGGAATAAAAATAAATAATAGGGGGAACAAATGTTAAAATAAATTAAGTTTGAAATGCTAGTGATCAATGAAAGGGAGGGGTAAGGGGTACCGTATATATAATTTTTTTTCTGTTTTCGTTTTATTTCTTTTTCTGAATAGATGCAAATGTTCCAAGAAATGATTATGATGACGAATATGCAACTAGGTGATGATATTATGAATTACTGATTATATATGTAGAATGGAATGATTAAAATAGGAATGTTTGCATTTTCTTTGTGTTTTTTGTATTAAAAAAAAGATTTTAAAAATTAACTGACAACCTATAAAAAAAAGAAGTATACGTTTTTTAACCAAATAAATTCCCTTTATTAAAAAGCCAATCCATCTCTGGTGTGTGCATTCTGGCAGCTTTGGCAGACTAAAACACCTTTCTACCTGTTCTCCATAGTAGTGTCAGAAAAGAGATTTTTTCTTTTTTTTATTTAGAAAAAAATTTTTTTAATGTAAATTTAACCATAATATCCCTCTGCCTAAAACTCTTCAATAGCTTCTCATTCATTTTAAGAGATGACAAATCCCTTATCCTTGCCCACAAGACTCTGTATGGTGTAATCAGGAAAAAAAGCAATTCTCTGAAAGCTCTGCTTGGGTTACTTCCCTCTAAGAAACCAAGTCAGCATAGAATGGGTGACTCTAACCCTCTGAAAACGAGGGTTTGGGGAGCATAGCAGAATGAGAGGCAAATCCAATAATTCCTCCCTTTGTTTCCCCATCTCTGGATTTATAAAATCATCCAGCACAAAGAAAATTATTAATACAGCAACAACCAATATTAGTAATGATCTTGCCTGCTCCAGAACCTATTAGAATTCTCTGTTTAAACAAGCCACGGGTTTTGTGATTATGTCCTTAAAGTTAGCCTGGGAGCTGAAAGGAGAAAGAGGAGCTCAGACTGCATACCTGTAAAGTGGCTGTTATTTTACATACCCATCTCATTTAGATCTCCCAACTCTATCAGATGGAAAGAGTTTTCCTTATCCAGGTATTCATTAATTGAGCCGCCATTGATAACAAAATCTTGCAAGGAAGCAAAAATCTTCAAAATGTTAAAATAATTGTTAAAGAATTTACCTTTGATAAAATGAGTCACCACACAAACATCCCTTTCCACTTAATGCCAGGGTTGGCCCCTAACTATCATGTCAAAGTCTTAGTCTCTCTCTTTTGCAAGATTATAAATATGGTCAAAACCTAGTGGGAGCAAGCATGTGGGGAAAAAGACATTCTCTTGTATTGTTTGCTGGTAGCAGTGGAAATAGGTGTAACTCTTGGATGGTAGTTTGGCCATAGGTTTGGAAATATAAAATGTGCATTCCCTTTGACCCACTTCTAGGAATTTGCCTTAAAGTTGACATTCTCTAGTGGGAAAAGATTAACTGAGAAGGAAGTTCACCTTCGACTGTTTTAACATTGTGGAAATAGTTGCAAACAATGGTTTCAAATAGACAAATGTAAACATTAAAAGCTCCCACGAATCTGAGATATTTTTACAAGAGCAATCCTTGATGTGATCATAATGTAAAGTCAAATATGAACTAAGGGATACCAATTCAGAATGCCATACAATTGTGTCAGAAAAATTATGCTTAAAAATAAAACCTTAAGGTGATTCAGTCTTTGCTCATTGTAAGTACTACATGGTTATATACTTTTAAAAAGCTTATTTTCATAATTTTAAGTTTTATTTTTCAAGATAGAGCATCCCAGACCATCTTTCTCATATATACCATAAAATATTGAATCTCTTAACAATATTAACATTTTTTCCTGTTAACTATTATCCTTTGATAATGAGGACTGCTTTAGTTTGTTAAAGCTGCTGGAATGCAATATACCAGAAAGGGACGGCTTTTAAAAAAGGAATTTATTAAGTTGCAAGTTTATAGTTTTATGGCTATAAGAATGCCCAAACTAAGGTATCCAGGGAAAGATACCTTGAGTCAAGAAAGGCAGATGGGTCTGGAACACCTCCGTCAGCTGGGATATAGTGATGTCTGCTAGCTTTCTCTCCTCCTTTCATAAGGTGTCCCGGGGGCATTCTCCTTCTGCATCTCGGAAGATCTCTGGCTGTATGGCTCTGTTGGCACTGACGGTTTTTCCAAAAGGGTTCCATTAAGTAACCCCACCTTGAATGGGTGGAGATAGATCTACATGGAAATCATCTAATCAAAAGTTACCACCCACAGTTGAGTGGGTCACATCCTCATGGAAATAATAAAAAAGATCACACCCAGCAATATTGAAAAAAGATTAAAGAATGGCTTTTCTGGGGTACATGACAGTTTCAAACTGGCACAAGGACCTCCTAAATTATCCTCATTATAGATAAGGAAATTGAGGTCCAAAGAATTTTAGAAATTTGCATGACCACAAGATTAAAGATACAGCTCTTATAGTCCAAATGTGGATCCCAAATGTGGCCTTCCTTCCAGTATACACTGCCACTCAATAAAGATTCTCTGCCCCACTTGCCCACTTAGTCTATCCTGTCCTCTGCTTCAGCATGGATAGTTTATTCCAAAACACGGGAAATAAATCCTCTACATCTGTCTGACTTTCTCTCTAGGCTCAGACCACAGCAGGATCATCTATTAGCATCCAGGTCACTAGTGGGATACAAATGACAGATATTCTCTGTCATATCTGTTCCTCCTGTCCGGGAATTTCAACATCTGAAAAATAAAAACAAACAGGTAAAGCAGATAACTGAAGGGGTAGGACCTGAACATGGGGTCAGTGAATAGAGTGGCTGTGAAAAAAGGAAAAAGATCCCTTACCCCCAAAGACTGGAGGTGTAAAAAATGAAACCTGTAAGCATAAAGATTTTCTGTGACTTGACACCATCTCTAAAGAGCTAAATCTGACAATTCAAGTAACCTTTGAAGTAATAATAACCAATTATAAAGAAATCAACTTCTCTCACATGTATTAAATGAGAATATAAATTGAATAGGAAGATTCAAATAAAGTACAGGAACTCTAGGGCAGATCTCAAAACTAAACTATACACACAAGTGATGTCTAGTTAAAAATAGGGGAAGTATCATTAAAATTCCTTTAAAACTAGAAAGTAATATCTTTTTTGAAAATGTAATTTTATTGAGATATATTAAGTAGTAGCTTTTAAAGGGATAATAGTTTTAAATGCTAGACTCACAAGATATGACTAGATGCTCTACAGCATCAAAGTGACTATAATAATTTCTTGGAACTTATTAAAATTATTTTAGTTTTTTTCTTGGTGCCCACCTTAAAACATGAATGGGTTTTTTTAATAAGTTGAATTCTACCATTATGAGGAAAATTTGTCTTTTGGGGGTGCTTTGTTCCTCTCACTTGAGAAAATGAAATTTTTAAAATAAATTCTGAAATTAGGGATAAGAAAGAAAGACAGTGTATCCAAGAAAACCTTCACAGTTGTAAAAGGAAAAGTCTTTTAAGTTTTTAACTATAATGTTATTAGCGGATTTCTGAAATCAGCAAGGATCATTTTTTGGAGCCTGAAGTATCACAAGTAGACTTTTTTTTTCTTTTTAAATGTGAGCTTTAACGTTTAAATCATATTTAATATAGGATAAGTTATCACAAAATATTTTTGTCTTATGTATTGTTTTTGTAAAGAACTTAACTGCCAGTTTTTCTTACCTAAGAGGTGGAGAAAGAGAATCATATAATGTCTAGCATTCTCACATATACGATATATGGTAGTCATTAGTATTAGTTGTTCAATATTTCAGGTTTTCCCTCTTTACTGAAATGTAAAAAGACTGTACTATCTGGTTCCCTTTTACTTAATGGGTCATTTGACTACTTCTGGCCAATGAATTGTGAACAAAAGTCTCACCTTGGGACACACCATTCTTGCCTTTTCCTTCTGGATGAGCAAAGCTTTCCAGCTGATCTGTGATGTCATGGAGCATAAATAATAAATAAATCTTTGCTGAGTTAAGCCACTAAAATTCTGTGATTGTTACTAAGCATCACTTAGCTTATTACACTACATTTCCAATTTCGCAGAAAATCAATTATCTCTGTCTCTGTTAATATCAGGAATTCGTAAAAAGTAATAGTAAACGAAAATCAAAGCAAGAAACATTCTGACAGAGTTTTCTCACTTTATAGATGTAAACATTGCCCCAAAGTTCCTCAATTGTAGAGGATCGATTTAATTTGTGGTTGATACAAGAAAAAAGGGTTTCATTACGAAATGTGTTTTTGCTATATCACTAATTATTATTATTAGTGGTAATAATAATAACTAATACTGCCTTGAGCTGAGCATGAATATGTGCTGGTTCTTGTACTACAGGCTTAATTTATGTTATCTCATTTAATTTCTTTTATTATACAAAATGATCCTGAGAGGTAGCTATTATTCAAACTTAAGTCTTTCTCTCTACGTTCAAACCAGTATTCTTACTATTATGGCAATGGTGTTTTATTGTCCACAAACTGCTTTCACCATACACAATCATATTTCATTTTTGCAGTAACTAACGTTATTGATAGTCTCTTATTACATAGATGAGGAAATAGGAGTTCAGAGAGTTTTTCTGACTTGTGCAAGACCATAGAGTCTAGAATCAGAAACAGGTCCTTGACTGCAGACCCTATGTGATTCTTTGTTACACTTTGCCAAGCAATAAACATAATGCAAAGAGATAAATAGACATAATATATTTTTCATCTTTTCTTAAAGCTTTCCTTCAGGTTTTTTAATTACATAGATGCTTTTTCACTTTTGGGGGGAAATAACCAACCCTCCGGATGCTTTAAACCCTAGGTGATAGTTTAGTGAAGTTGGTTAAAAGCTAAAGCAGGATCATTTTTGTGTGTTTGTTTGTTTTTTAATTTATGATTCATAACCACATACAAACACATTCTTATCATATGATCATTCCGTTCTTGTTATGTAATCAATAACTCACACTATCATCACATAGTTGTATATTCATCATCATGAGATGCAGAACATCTGCATCAATTCAGAAAAAGCAATAAAAAGAAAACAGAAAAAAATTCATACATACCATACCCCTTACCCCTCCCCTTTGCTGATTACCAGCATTTCAATCTACTAAATTTATTTTAACATTTGTTCCCCTTATAGCTTATTTATTTTTAATCCATATGTTTTACTTGTCCGTCAATAAGGTAGACAAAGGAGCATCAGACACAAGGCTCTCACAACCACACAGTCACATTGCAACAGCCATATCGTCATACAATTATTTTCAAGAAACATGGCCACCGGAGCACAGCTCCACATTTTCAGGCAGTAACCTCCAACCTCTCCATTACAACTTGATTAAACAGGTGATATCTATTTAATGTGTAAGAATAACCTCCAGGATAACCTCTTGACTCTGTTTGGAATCTCTCAGCCATTGACACTTTACTTTGTCTCACGTCACTTTCCCCACTTTTGGTTGAGAAGATTTTCTCAATCCCTTGATGCTGAGTCCCAGCTCATTCTAGGATTTCTGTCCAATGCTGCCAGGAAGGTCCACACCTCTGGGAGTCATGTCCCACTTAGAGAGGGGGGAGGGGAGTGAACCTGCTTGTGGTGTCTGGAGAGAGAGAGAGACAGAGACAGAGAGAGAGAGAGGCCACATGTGAGCAACAGAAGAGGTTCTCTTGGGGGTGACTCTTAGGCCTAATTTTAAGTAGGCTTAGCCTTTCCTTTGTGGGATTAAGTTTCATATGAACAAACCCTAAGATTGGAGGCTCGGTCTATTGCTTTGGCTGTCCCCACTGCCTGTGAGAATATCAAGAATTCTCCCCTTGGGGAAGTTGAATTTTCCCCCTTTCTCACCATTCCCCCTAGGGGACTCAAAGCAGGATCATTTATAAGTAATTGTTTCCAGGATTGTAAAGTACTTTGCTCCCAACTGAAGAAGGCAGCCTGGTGAGAGTTCTGAATGGATTGTGATGCATGTGATTAAATGGTCCAGTGAAAGGTCATGGATTTTGTAGAATAGAGCCTTTATTTTCAAACAAACTCAATTGCATTTAGCCATTGAGTTCAAAGGAACTGTATAGTTCCTTTGAAAGTACATGGCATGTGATTCCTGGGTCGTCTTCACATGCCCAGTTCCTTGAAGAGGACCCAGGAATCAAGTACTCAGTGTCAAACTGGAAAGATCCATTCAATTCTTTTATCCATCAACTTTCCATAGGAAAAATATTAATAGATTGTCATTAGAACATCCTTCCCGATACTTAAAAGCACCTGTTCTCTCTCTTCTTCCTTTAATCTAATGGCATAGAATTATTATTGGTTAACCTCAATTTTGTTATGGGTTATTGCATAAATTTCCGCTTTTAGCTTTTAAAAGTGAATTTGAATTTTCTAATCAGAACAGAACTTACACACATTTAAAAAATAAACATATACATTTGATCTGAAATATTATATTACTCAGTTCATGGAGTCCAGGAGTGGCTTCTGCTCTAACCTTTAGTTCTTTCTACTTCTTTTGGGTTTATTTTGTTTTTTTTTTCAAATGATGTCAAGAACTGAAGGTTTGGTTTATTTACTTTTTTAAAAAAGTAATTGTTCTTTCATTTCTGCCTTATTTTATTTTATTCTTTAATTATTATTATTATTTTGCATGGGCAGGCACTGAGAATCGAACCTGGGTCTCTGGCATGTCAGGTGAGAATTTTGCCACTGAGACACTCTCACACCGCCCTTGGTTTATTTACTTTGACATTTTTATATTTTCTGTTAAACGCTTTTAAAGCAAAAAATTATCCTCTAAATACTAGTTTGGCTATATCCCACAGTTGTAAAGTTGCATATTTAGAAAACAACTTGACTCACTCTTGGATGGTTTTTATTAATAGTATTCCTTTTATTATTATAACTGTCTTGGCATTTCTTGGTTATTTTCTTCATAGTAGGGCTAGGAGAATGAGAGTAATATACTGAAGAGACTCAGTGGTTAAACAGCTCACAACTTCATATGCTGAAAACAAAACTCAGTTGAATTCTGAATGTTGAAAGTGTTTACACCATGACTTTTCTTACTCTCTCTGGCCTACCTATTCTACCTCCATTTAGCATAGGCTTGGAGAAGAAGGAATAAGTAATAGAAAAGGGGTAAAAATTCACATTCAAATGTAGCTTAGTAAGGTTAGCAAAGACCATGTGTATATCTATTACTTGGGTTTATTATCTGAACTTCACAAGTCTAATATTTTAAAGTATTGGTGATAAGAATTTTGGTATGCCCTATAAGTAATCTATTACTTTGGCCAAGCCTTCTTAATCTGAATCTGTGAACCTCAATGGAAAAAATATATACAACAAGCATTTTCATATTGCAACATATCTTTTTCCACTAAATGCTAAGTAAAAATTAACATTTCCTTTAATTATGAATGTAGGCAATAAACCACAGAGATACTTGCATTACCTTGACTTTTTGTCAGTAATATACATCACATATATTTTCTACCACATTAATGTTGCAGATACCTCAAAATATTGTTATGTGCATCATTACTACATTATTACTTTAGGTCTTGATTTTGTTACTGAACGCATTAATAAAGAAACAAATCTATGCATGTATTGGGTATCGATGACTGTGTAACAAATTGCCCCAAAGTTAGTGGCTTACAACAGCAAACATTCATTAACTCACAGTTTCTGTGGGTCAGGAATCTGGACATGGCTTAGCTGGGTCTGCTGGTTCAGGGTATCTCATAAGTCTGCAATACAGGTGTCAGCTGGGGCTGCCTTCAAGGTTCAACTGAGAGAATCTGCTTCCAAGATCATTCAGAAAGCTGGGCAGGATTCAGTTACTCGCAGGTTGGTGGACTGAGGATCTCCATTTCTCAGTTGCTACTGACTGGAGGCCTCCTCAGTTTTCTGCCATGTAAGCCTCCACATTAAGGAAGGTCACAGCATGGTAACCGGCTTCCATGAGAGTGATCAAGTGAGAGAGCAAGGGAGGATGAGCAAAATGGCAGCCAGAGTCTTTTTTGTAACCTAATCACAGAAGTGACATCCATCACTTTTGCTGTATTCTATTTATTAGAACAAAGTCACTAGGTTCAGCCCCTCCTCAAGGGGAGGGGATTGTACAGGGTGTGAATACCATACCATCAGGTGGTGATCATTGGGAGCTATCTTAGAAGCTGGCAACCCAACAATTAGCACATTTATTTTACTATTTTGATAACCTATATCAATATGATCGATTTACTTTGTAGTCTTAGGTATTTCATGCTTTTAAGAAGCTACCCACTTATTCATATTTGTAAGTATGGTGGGAGAGAGGTATATAGGCTTCTGTCAAGCAAGCATGTTTGATCACAATTCAGCCTCGTTATGCTTGTATATGGCAACAGTCACTTAAGCCTCAAAATGATCATATAAGTA
Source organism: Myrmecophaga tridactyla (assembly GCA_004026745.1). Lineage (NCBI taxonomy): Eukaryota > Metazoa > Chordata > Mammalia > Pilosa > Myrmecophagidae > Myrmecophaga > Myrmecophaga tridactyla. Next base: position 18,613 of record PVIY010031543.1, on the reverse strand, counting down.
GAGCTGATTTCCTCAAGAATTCACTAATTCACCAAATGACTAATGCTTTTTCCACCAAGAAGCAATATAAGAATAAGCACAGAGAAGATAGAGGTGATGGCATGATTCTTCCGTAAGTCTTTTGTTTGGTGGCACCTATTTTTGGCGAACCTAAAGATGATGGTTGGCATCTGAGAATGTTATTTTCTGCAAGCACAGTAACATCTTCGTATGTTGTGAAATGCCTAGCAGTCTAAAAGCTAAGGGTCTTTTATAAACCCTAACATTCAGATAGAGGATAAATTTATCAACAATAGGGAGTAACTCTTATTTTCTGGCTTATCCAAAGGCCAATTTTGTCCTCAAACACATATTGTATTCTCTTCCCCAAAGTCATCCCTTCTGAGTCATCCTAGAGGGAGGTTATTTCCCCCTCATAGTTCTCTAATCCTAATGTTAAAGCAGCTCAATATTGTCAAACATGTTTAATTTTCCAAGATAACCTAAGCAAGTCTTTCATGTATGCTGCCGAATTTTATTTATGGCTTTTCTAAATCCGAGTCTCTCTCAAGTTTCTAGAATCTCAAGTCATGAAAAAAAGAACAAGAGTCTAGAAACCCGGGTGACTTCTAGTTCCCATTCAGCTACTAAGCAACTTGGCCAGCTAATCCATTTTTGTCGACCATAGTTTCTTAATCTGCTAATGTGTGGATTTGTGAAGACGGCCTCTAAACCTCGTTCCATTTCTAACATTCTTTGCGCAGAGTTGAGAAAAACTCTGACAACATTTAGGACACGTGACTAAATATAGTAACACACTGCTCACTCTCCAAAGGCCAGAACCAGTTCTGAATAGAAGTGGGCAGTGAGACGGGGCTGGGGGAGAGGATAGGTGGTGACTGGCCAGCCAACTCCCTCAGGGTTGGTCAGGACATCACCAGGCGCAGATGCGTGGGGCTGAGAGCCGGTGCTGACGCCAGAAGGCTACTTCCGGCCGTAGTGCGTATGACGTCAGGGCCGAGTCGGACCGGCCCAGCCACGGAGAAGCCGTGGAGGCAGGGCTCGCGAGAGTTCAGAGAGGCCGCCCCGAGATTCCGGCGCGGCCGAGGGTCCCACCTCCCGGGGGCGGGGCAGGGCGGGGGCGGAGCTGGGAAAAGGGAGCTGACGGGCGCCCGGCCGGCTGCGGTCCGTGCGGAGGCTGAGCCGGCCGCGGGCACAACCCGAGGCAGGTGAGTGCGCGGAGCAGGCGCTCGGCGGCCGCGGCCGGGGAGGAGGTGGGAAGGAGGGGGACTCGCCGCACTAGCCGCAGGTCTGCGAGCAGGAGAAGGAGTCGGAGGGGATCCTATGTGTGTTTGGGTGTTCACGGAGAGCAGGGCTAATTTCGGGGCTGGAAATGTCTCCGGTGAAGCTCCGGCGACGGCCTTGGCCCTCTTATTTCTCTGGGATGGTACTGGCTCCGTCTGTCCGGAGAGGTAGTTTCGAGCCCGGGGAGTAATCTTTGTCCTTCCCCACTCCTCTCCCCTTCCACTTCGGCCCCGGAGCATCCCGCTCCTGGTCGCTGCTTGGGCTTCCTAAACAATAACAGACGTCGCTGATCCTCTCCTGGTATCCCCTGCTCTCCTGTCCCGTGCCCTCCGGTCGATGTCACCGAGAGGAAGGATACTAGGCACAGCTCTTAAATTATGAGGGCTGTTTGTACACCGTTCCTAAAACTGATGCGTCAGATTGGTAACATTTCTCAGACACAGTGAAGCCGCCCAGCTCCCAGAAGCCATGGAGTGTTCAAATCTGCCTCAGGATCTGCCCCAGCCATTGGAACCGCAGACCCTTCCTTTCAGCATCATTTTTTTTTGCTCCCACTCTCTTCTTTCATCTTTGTATCGGGGACAAGCCATAGTGGTTGTTTGGAATGGGAATAAGAAACGATTGTACCCGATTGGAGTAAGGGTCATTTCACCTTTAAAAAGTTGCCAGGTTGACAGCAAAAGAACAAACTTTTATTTTCGAAACCAGTGGCCTCCCGTTTACTGATGCTGCCTACTTTTCTGGGGATCGCTTTTCCGATTCTGTGTTTGGAAGAATGCTGTTATAAAAAGCAATGGTGTGTGTATATGTGTGTGTGTGTGTGTGTGTGTGGTGTGGTGCGCGCCCGGACGCTAGAGGTAGTGTAGTGGCTTGTCCAAAAGTGTGATGATGTTCCTCACTTGATAAAATGCAGAACACATGCTCTTGCCTATTTCACATAACTTGTGGTAAGTTTTGATAGAAGCCAGTTACTCGGAAAAAGCCTAGGTATTAGCTTTATTACTGCTAAAATGTGAGGAAGCAATTTTAATTGTTTGAATTATGCTTCCTGATAGTATGATGGGCATTGATTAATGAGACCTTGTCTTTTTGGCAGGTGGGGTTAACTTTATATTTATCAGTTCTCCCTGTTTTAATGTATTGGGTCTATTGTTGTAAGCTCAATTTTGTTTACCCAGTGCAATTTTTGGAAAGTTCTTTGTTTCAGCCATATAGAAATATAGGATATTGGAAACCACTTTGTGTTTGACAGGCCTTTCTCTGTATGCCTCAGGATACATAAAACAATTAAGTTTATTGTACTCTCTCCCCAGGGGCTGAGAGGTATTGTATGTGAATTAGCCACTCATATGCCTATTTTTGAGAAAAGAAATTAGTCCAAAATGTGATTTAAGATTATGGTAAGCTTATTCTGTGCATAGCTTCATCAGAGTATTTTCATTTGAAAAATTATGATCTCAGAAGTGGACAATAAAATTTTGACCTGGCTTAGTTTTGTGTTTTTCTCCTCGTTAAGGTGGCTGATAATGTTTCCCATTTGCTTGGGATCTGTTTAGAGTAAGAAACACAGTTGGGTGTTGTTTTTATACTCTTTTGAAATGCCCTGCCTGGAGAATGGAAAAATTAGACTTAGGAAAACCACATAAAGTGAGTGCAATTCTTCCCTAGCCTTTTGTTTTTAAGAGTTTGTTCAAAAATAAGTCAAAACCCAGAAATAGGGACTAGGAATATTTGTGAAAAAAGAAATAGATATCCTGGGTTTTTATGCTGAAAATTAATTTCAAAATGGGATCCTATAAGAATAGGACAAATTGTACTTTCTAGGAAATGATGACAATTTTTAAAGCAATTGACTCAATTCAGACATTTAATTTTCAGAAAAGTTCTATTCTCTCAAACTAATGTAATTGTGTTAGTGAAGTTGGATAACACATTTTAGAATGTGCTTTCCTGGTGATGTGCGATAAGCTAGAGGCTTTTTTGTTGTTGGCACTTTTTTAAGAGGAAAAAAAGGATACAAATCAAAACTAGAAAGGTTGTATCTCATTGTAATGTTCAAATGATTTTATTCTACATAAATAATGCAGGGTGAATCAAGCAAGCATATTGTCATCTACCATCCCTAGGATTACATTAAAATCAGCAGATGGGCAGGTTATGGTTAGGTTAGGCTTGACATATGTAGAAATTATGCTACTGCAGTTTTAATTTAAAAGCACCATGGGCTTTCTTAATGAGATCATCAAAGCAAGTTTTTATGCATAAGCAGTTTTGAAAGTTAATTTATTAAAAACGGCATCCTTGTCCAGTAGTTAAAAGATAGTGTGTTCTCCCCCTACACCCCCAGTTTTTGTTTCAGTCTTAAGAGAATTTTTACCCAAGAGTGATCAGTATTTAAGTGTACTGATTGTGTAAACTTTCTCCAGGTAAAGGCTTACTAATTGACAAATTTACAGGATATTATGGTTCAGAATCTTTAGAGGGAGAGAGATGAAGGACAACAAGGAATAACATTTGCTGTCCAGAACACTTGAATGAGTTGTGGTTTCTGTTTTTAAGGACCTGTACTCTAAATGGGAGGGAAATGTACCCAAATACAATAATGCAAAATGCAATAAATACAGTAATGCAAAAATAATGCAAAATGCATTTTATGAGGAAGCCAAGGAGGGAAGGATTGATTCCTGCTCAATTAAGGAAGACTTTTGGTAAGAAATGATACTTGTATAGATGATTTGGGTGATCTAGTTATATGATAGTGAAAATAAGCAAACATATAATGCTGCTTGGTGCTAAACCTTTTACCTATACAACTTATTCCCCCAGATTTAATCCTCAGAACCACCATATGGAGTAGATATTTTTGTTCCCATTTTGAAGATGGAGTAACTGAAGTACAAACATCACACAGTTTGTAAATGGCAGAGCCAGAATTCCAGTCCAGACATTCTGGCTTCATCATGTATCCCTGGTCTTAACCACTATCCTTAATTTCTCTCCCGTTCATGATGTTGTTTCATTGTCTGTAGTTTCAAAGAACTAATTTGGAAAACACATTCTTCCAGCATTTAGGGATCAGTTTTCCAGAAAGACCTCCAAAATAATGATAACCTAGCTAAATAAGTTGTTTGGATCGTACTAGATATTTAATCAATTTTTAGAAGTCGCTCTTGGCACAAATTAAAGGAAATCATTGAGTGGGACTTTTGACAAATTTGACTTATTACCTATTAGCATACCTATAAGGATTTGAAAGTGAGAGCTATATTAATTCCTTTACCTAATGAAATGTTTGAATCATTGCATATTTTGGCTTGTAATTTTTTAATTAATTTTTATTTAAAATCACTCTATATCCACCAAGCAAAAACTTCCTTCGCTTATAGATTTTGAGACCACTTTCTATTGAGTGTATTTTGGATTGAATTATGAAATTGAAATTTAGTTAACGATCAAATGGCAGTCTCAGTCCTTTTAATTTTTATGTCCACAAGCAGCTAACTTTATAATAGCAGAAACAGGGTTTTGAATAGTTTAGTGTTGTCCATGTATAAACTTCAATCATTGATGCGTTTTGTTGGGGAATGTTCTAGTTTGCTAGCTGCCAGAATGCAACACATTGGAGATAGTTTGGCTTTTAATAAAAGAGTATTTATTTAATTAAAAATGTATAGTTCTTCAGAGGAAAGGCAGCTGACTTTCTACTGAGATTCTTTCTTACACAAAAAGGCACAGGGTAATCTCTGCTGGCCTTCTCTCCTGGCCTCTGGGTTCCAACAACTTTCCCCGGGGTGATTCCTTTCTGCATCTCCAAAGGTCTGAGATGAGGTATGCTGAGCTGCTTGGGCTGTGCTATATGCTAGGTGACTGCTGATGTAATCAGCAGCAAATGAGGTTCACATGCCATTGGCTCAGGTCCACAGCAATAGAATCAGGCACCTTTACCTGGCCAAGTTGACACCTGAATCTAACTACCACAGGGCAACTTTGAAAGCACTTTGGAATTGTGAAATAAAAGGTGCTATAGAAATACACTGCCTACTCAATAAATGCTTGCTGAATGTATGGTCCAACTGATTTTATTTATAAAGTTTCAGGGATAGGCCACATTTGTTATTGGTTGAATACTGAGTCACAGTCCAGTTGGATTTAAAGGTTGGGATTGGGGGAAGTATATCTGGGTGGGGAGTGCAGTAGAAATGGGTGGTGTTAGGGTATTGCCCACCCTTAATTGTCTAGCAAGATCTAGATTCTTCAGCTCCTTTGTCAGTGTCCTGATTGACCATATTCATAGTTTTAAGGAGGGCTCCAGAAAGCATAATCTCTGAATGAATATATTAAGTGTCCTCTCCTTGACTGAATGGGATAAGTTCTAAAAACACCCACAGTAAATAATTTGTGGTGTAGCTTATAGTAGCACTGCTCCAGGAAATTGGATGAGGAGTTTATAACCTCATAGGAATATCAGGACTCAAGCCAGGATTTAAAGCCCATCTATTTATATTATTAAAATAAAACAAGGATGGTAAAACACATAAAAATAAAAATACATATATATAGTTTTCATGTAGCTTCAATTAGTAGCAATAGTATTTCCATTTGTCATTCCCTGATTGACAAAATTTTAAGGATCTTCAGACCATAATTTCATTGAGATGCTTATAAATTGTTTTGCTTTGTTATAAAAAAAGTTACAAGTTTTTCTTAAGTACAGGTGTGGTTTTGAAAGGTAAGAAGGACTGTGAATTGGTTCATCAAAGGGAAACCAGGCATAACTGTACCTCCTTGCTGATAGAAATTGGGGAGGGGAGCATCTTTTTCCCTAATAGAATCTAGTCTTATTTACATTGAAAATCCGCTCAGGTGGGTCACCTCCTTCTTAGGTGATCTCTGCATCATTAGGGAAGACTTCAGCAGTTACAGGGTTATAACCTGGCCATTCATATTATGTTTTCTAAATTCAGACAGGCCTCAAACCTTTGCAATTGTCTGTGTTTTGTTATAGTATTTCTACCATTCTTAGCTTCTAAGTTCTTTAACAAGCTCTTTGCCTCCCCCTGAATTAACACCAGACCAGTTAACAACCCAAATTGTTGTTGATTCTCTGGCCAAACACCGAGGTTTCCTGTTTTCCTTGACTTTTGCTGGTTCTTATTGATTGCACAGGTATAGACCTTTATATATTGTATAAGTATCCGATCCCTTTTGAACAGGTAGCATCCATTGTTTTCTTATCTTTTCCGGTTGCTTGCTATCTCTACATCTGATTCAGTAGGGGATTCTACCTTTCTTCTTCCCAATTCTTAGATAACTTTTATTGCTTTTGCAGTCACTGAATAAGATAACAAAATCAACCATAAATGCAACACATATTTCTGGAATAAAGAACAAAATGGCAGAAATTAAAATGACTGTGCCTGAATGCTAATACCATCTATTTTTGGCAGGCAGAGTTGCTGTGCTTTTGCTCTGAAGCCTAGCTTTTATTCTGTCTATGAAAGTTTAGAAAATTGAAAGTTTGCAAACAGAGAAGCTTCTGTACACATACTAATGAGCATTTTTTTTGTTGTTGTTCTGGTTCTCTTGCCATACAGTCATTGCTATTCTTCTTTTATGACTTGGAGATTTTGACTACATTTCTTAAGAGTCCTCAGTGATCCTGGAGACAAAGAGTAAGTAATCTATAAGTCTAATATGAAAAATGCTTTATGTGATCTGTATTTCTTAAACTTTGTCAAATCTACAGTAATATATAGTTTTAGCTTTTTTGTAATAACTGTATATCATTTCCTACTCCAACATGTTCTTGGCTCCTTTTTTCTTCCTATCAGTGTACAGTTCTAATTATTTTATAAAACTTTTTACTTATCACGTACTATTATCATACATAGGACTAAATACAGTGTATGTGAGAATGTATGTTTATATATTTCTCGTTTAATCCTCACAGTACTCTTATGAGTTATTATTTCTTCTTACAAATGAGGTGAAATGTGGCCACACAGATAGATAAGTGGTGGAATGAGAATTTGATCCCTAAGACAGGTTTACTTTCTTTTATAACAAAAACTTCTCCTTTCCTATTTAATTTACCTTATTCTCCTAGTCCCACCTGTTTTTTCCCCCTCCCGCAGTTCTATTCTTGGTAATTTCCCCTTTAAGAGTTACTAACAGTTTTGCATATCAAATAGATTTTCCTGGGAAAAGTGCACAGAAATAATTCGGCTATATTCAGATTTCCTATAGAGGGGAACTTGATCTTGTAGAGATCTTATTGTAGGAACAATAATAGTAACATCTTATATTTCTATTGTGCTTTATGGTTTTATGAAGCATTTTATGTGTTTTCTCACTTGATTCCCAGAGGAATCACGTGGTATGGGCAGTAATGCTACAATTAGAATATTATACCCATTTTGCCATTGAAGAAAGAGAAATTCAGGTTAACTAAATTGTCTGAAATCTCAAATAAGAGGCATAGCCTCACCTTAAACTTGCATCTCTTGACTCCAACATTAATACTTTATTTAACACAAAGGTCTGCTGGGAGATTGAAAGCTACTACAGGCAGTGTTTACTAAGGCCTTACAAAATGGCTTGATGAGACCCAGTTCTTGCCCTCAGCAATTTTAATGCCGAACCAAATGATATAATCAAATGTTCTGACTTCCGTCAAGCCAGTTAGGGGCCGATAAATATCATTATAGTTTGGTGTTTTCTTAAAAGAGCTGACAGTTTTGAGCCTTGAGCTTTGTTTTTTTGTTGGAATTGAAAAGCTGGAATGTTAGTTCTCCATTTTTAGTCATGACCTGTGAAAAGCCCTTCTCAATTTTTGTGATTCTGGTGAATGATAGTGTTAAATAGTTAAGTTGCTGTATACCTCATCTTGCAATTAACTGTTTGCATTCCAACTAAAATAATCATGACTAAAGTATTGACAGGAGATGGGAAGAAACTGATATAAAAAGGGAAGTTAAAGAATTGGGGATGCTAACAGTGGCTTAATGAGGTAGCTTAGAGTAGCACTGCTCCAGGAAATTGGATGTGAACCTCACAGAATGAATAAGCTGCAAGTATTCACTTCTGGAAAGTTGTATTGAGAGGTTAGAGGGCTTATTCAGTGATCCACTTTTGAAATATTATCTTGTACCAGCATCTTGTTTTATAAGATTTATTTTTTTACTAAACTGTGGAAAGTTTTACTAAGTTAAGATTTGCCCATTGCCCCCATTAGGGAAATACCATAAAGTGTTTGCCCTTCATGACTTTTCTGTAATTGTCAGCAGAGAGGCTGGTTGTCTGGTTTATAGAACTGGGGAATTGTCCTTTGTTGTGTTTTTACAATAGAGAGCATTTAATTTGGGCATATCTTTCAAATCTGGTTGAGGATATTCTCCATATGTTGACTATAATCTAGCAAAACAGGATGTAATTTTTCTATTTTGTGACTAGTGTGGAAAAATTTTAGTCTCAGTTGGATGGATTTGGCCCATTAATATTCTTAATGCTGGCAAGTCCTAAAGGAATCACAGACTAATAACTTTTAGTGAAGTTAATATCATAATTTAACATTTATCATCTATTTGCAGGGCACTATGTTAGTTACCATGACAAAATAAAGATGAATGAAATGTGTTGCGTTGCCACTTAGGAAGGATCAATCCAGTAAGAGGCATACTGTATGGGTACAAATAGTTGTAATTCAGTAGTAAATGATACGAGAATGGCAGGGCACTATGGGAGCAGAAGAAGCAGCAACGATTTCTGATGGAGAAATCAGGAAAACTTCCTGGTACAAAGGGAAATATGAATTGACCATTGAAGAGTGAAGGGTGGGTGGGCCACAGTGGCTCAGCAGGTAAGTTCTCACCTGCCATGCCAGAGACCCAGGTTCGATTCCCGGTGCCTGCCCATGCAAAAAAAAAAAAAAAAAAAAGAGTGACGGGCATGCCAGGCACAGGGATTAGCATGAGGTAGGTAGATCTCTATAGCACCTGATCAATTTTCTGTTAATTATTTACCTATCTCACTGCCCTGTTGAATTTGAGCCCATTGAGCTCAGAGAACAAGTGTTTTTGCAGTTTTTCATTCTCCACATTGAATATATTGCCCACTATGGTAAATTTTATTAAAGTTGTACTTGAGTGAGATTACAGTGGCAGTAGTGCATTTGGGATGGATTTAAGGGAGGAGAAACCAGAAATGGGAAAGCCAATGAAGAAACTAATTTAAATAATCTAGGAGAAAGATAATGAATTTCTGAGCTGTTGCACAATAGTGGGATTGAAAAGAAGAGACAGCTTGCATGGATGGATGATGCCGTTTCACATTGAGACATAGGCAGTTCTTGCATTCTGCAGATCACCTGTGAGGTATGTGCTGTGCACCACCATAACAGGCATAGTGCTCTCAGAGAGCAGGTAGGTGAGTGCTGAGCTCCACTCACAGTCATAGAAATAGTAATTGCAATAGGGCATAGCTGCTATAATGAAGGACCAGTGAGAAGAGTCCCTCCTTGGGAGAATCAGAGCAGTGTTCCAAGGAGGTGGTAGAGTTTGCACTTAAACTTGAAGGGTGAGTAGGAGTTTTTCAGGCCAACAAGCAGTAGGAGGTCATTATGAACAAAGGTCATTAGGGAACAAAAAGAACCTGGATTGTTTCAGTGTTGAGATGCAAGGCTGGATAGGATACGTGAACTTGTCTTAATAGAATAACTTCTTATTTGCCGTGCTCTTTTTTTGTTTACCTCATCCAGCTTTAGCCCTGTGCTTTTCGAAGAAAGTATGTCTGTCACTTCATACAGAAGTCACTTCATACAGAGCACTGCTGCTCTGATTCCCACTCCCTGCCTGAAAGTGTGCTGCCAGTGGTAGTCTCCTGCTCCCATTTTGTGAAATTAAACAGAAAAAGTAATGATACCATTAGCTAGAAAGATAAAGAAAGAAATTCACTAAAAACCTTTTCTTTGATGAATGCCTGGAGCCACCAGGTATTCTATAAAGAGAATACCATCAAAGCATAGCTTCAAGAGCACTGGACTTGAGGGGATTGTGGTAGGAACATAGTAATTTGCCACTTCCATATGATTTTATGAAACCCTTAAAAATTTCTCAAAACTATAATACCTGAACTGAAGTCCTTTTGCCCTGGTTCTAGCCTTGATTTTTCATTTCATCTTTTCTGCTGTTTTATTATATTTTAAAATCACACAAATTAATAACTCTAAACTTCAGATGATATCATTGTCTCTAGTTTGTCCCCCTTTTTTGTTGTTCAAAGCTCTGCATTTGTAAGTCATGATTCTGAGCTTTGTATGTGTAGTCTACATTAGACTTTTAGAGCTAATACAGGTTTCTTTTTCACACAGGTTTACTTTCTACAGTGGTTATTTTTTCCTGCCTTGTGTGTTAGGCCACAGTAACAATATAAATTGTTTTCTAAGGACAACCAAAAAGTTAATGATAGACTACAATTGGAATTATATCCATTGCGCTTCTAGGCTAGGGGTTGTCAGCTTTGTTAGCCTTAGTGTCATTAGTGGTAGTAATTAAAATTTACAAGCACCATTAGGAAGAAAATGAAAGACAGGAACAGGAGAAGAAAAAGAAGGCTTGCAGAATGGTAGGAAAGGTGTAGGGTGGGGATAGGAAAAAAGGTGCCCAACTTTTAAAAACTTCCCCTCAAGTCCAGTTAAGAGAAGTCAAAGAATTTGTAACACCTGTTCAGGTGTCACTTGGTGGGACCAGTGCCGTATTTTAGGATTAAGCTGAACTGCCAGTAGTCCTAACAATATACTGAGTATGGTGTTATATCAAAACAGATATTTATTTGTTTTAATCAGCTAGTTCTAGGTATAATAATAAGTTCTATATGTGTACTGGTGTCCCTTTGTTTTTAGGATTGAGCAGAAAGGAAAATAGAAACCAATACAGTTTTTAAAATGTTTTTTATTGTGAAATGTAACATATATACAAGGAAAAGAAAAAAAAAGCAATAATTTTCAAAGTATATTTCAACAAGTAGTTACAGAATAGATTTCAGAGTTTGTTAAGGGTTATCATTCCTTTGTTTCAGATTTTTCCTTCTAGCTGCTCTAAAACAATGGCGGCTAGAAGAAACATCAGTATAGTGATTCAACAATCATACTCATTTGTTAAATCCTCTTTTCTCTGTTATAATCCCTCCTCCTTTGATTCTTCTCCCAATCTATGGAGATCTTTAGGTACTACCTGTTTTGTCTGTTTCCTGGTGAAAAGAGGTGTTGACACTAAAGGATAAGGGGATATAATTAGTTGATAATCTTGGAGAGGCTGGCCCTTCTGGGTTTCGGGATTTATCTAGCCTTAGAAACCCTCTGGAAATTATAGGTTCTAGAAAAGCAAACTTAGTGCATGAAACTTTTATAGAGTCTCAGTTCGAGCCTTAAGTGTTTTTAAGAGTTAATAGGAGTGATGTTGGTTGGGGTTTAGCAAACCATGGTGATTAGTACTAACTGAAGCTTGCATCAGAGTAGCTTCCAGAATAGCCTCTTCACTCTATTTGATCTTTCTTAGCCACTGATGCCTTATTTTATTACACTTCTTTTCCCCCTTTTGGTCAGGAAGGCGTTGTGGATCCCATGGTGCCAGGGCCAGATTCATCCCTGGGAGTCATGCCCCATGTGGTCAGGGAGACTTTCACCCCTGAGTGTCATGTCCCATGTAGGCGTGAAGGCAATGATTTTCCTTTTTGGTCTTAGAGAGAGAGAAGCCACATCTGAGCAACAAAAGAGGTTTAAGGAAAGCAACTCTTAGCTTCTCCACTACAGAAATAAATTTCATAAGATCAGTCCTCAAAATCAAGGGCTTGGCCTATTTTCCTGAGAGTCTCCAATGGTTGAGAGAGTACCTGGGGCTTCCCAGTGGAAAAGTTTAATAGTTCCATGTATATACTTTTCCCTATGGACCCTCAAGGGACTCTACCAATACTTTCAATTATCAACCTACTATAGTCTGAGATGTATCCAGGTAATACATTAAGCTACACAGAATTTCAAGGCCTCATTTCCATTCTGGACTCCAGGAGTTTGGGTTGTTTAAATGAGCTATCCAGACAGGTTGACTTAGATTGTGTGCTATGAAAAATTTAGATTCTAGACATAATAAGCCTCTCTGTTTCCTTGCATTTAAGTTTAACTTCATTGGGTAACCTTTCTCCTGTTTCTAGCTTTGTGTACCTCCAGGTCTGCTATATTCTACAGTATAACCTCTGAGATTACCTTTACCAGAGTCATAATAGTGAAATCATACAGAATCTGCCCTTTTGTGTCTAACTTATTTCACTCAGCATAATGTCCTCAAGTTTTATCCATGTTGTCATATGCTTTAGGACCTCATTTCATATTAACTGCTGCATAATATTCCATCATATGTATGTACCACATTTTGTTTATCCACTCATCTGTTGTTGTGCACTTGGACTGTTTCCATGTTTTGGCAATCATGAATAGTGCTGCTGTGAACATTGGTGTGCAAATGTCTGTTTGTGTCACTGCTTTCAGCTCTTCTGGGTATATACTGAGTATTGGTATTGCTAGAGCATAGGGCAGCTTAATATTTACTTTTTCTGAGGAATTGCCAAACTGTTTTCCACAGCAGCTACACCATTTTGCATTCCCACCAACAGTGAATAAGTGTTCCAGTTTTCTCCACATCCTTTCCAAGATTTGTAGTTTTCTGTTTTGTTTAATAACAGCCATTCTTAGAGGTATGAGGTGATCTCTCATTGTCGTCTTGATTTGCATTTCCCTTATAGCTAGTGAAAATAAACATCTCTTCATGTGCTTTTTAGCCATTTGTATTTGCTCTTTGGAAAAGTGTCTTTTCATATCCCTTCCCCCATTTTATAATTGGGTTGGATGTTCTTTTGTTCTTAAGCTATATTCTTTATATAGAATATCAAACCTTTATCTGATACATGGTTTTCAAATATTTTCTCCCATTGCGTTGGCTGCCTCTTCACTTTTTTGATAAAGTCCTTTGAAGCACAGAAGCTCTTGATCGTAAGGAGTTTCCATTTATCTATTTTTTCTTTTACTGTTTGTGCTTTAGGTAGAAAGTTTAAGACACTATTTCCTATTACTAGAACTTCAAGATGTTTCCCTACATTTTCTTCTAGAACTTTTATGGTACTGGCTCTTACATTTAGATCTTTAATCCATTTTGAATTAATTTTTGTGTATGGTGTAAGGTAGAGATCCTTTTCATTTTTTTGTCTATTGATATCTAATTCTCCCATACCCAATTACTGAAAAGACTATCTGTCCTAGTTCAGTGGATTTGGGGGCTTTTATGGTTTGTCCATAGATTTGGTAGTCTATCTCCATACTCTCAATTTCATTCTATTGGTCGATACTTCTATCTTTGTGCAAAGCCATGGTGTTTTGACCACTGTGGATTAATTGTAAGCTTTAAAGTCAGGAAGTGTTAGTCCTCCTATTTTGCTCTTCTTTTTAAGGATATCTTTATTTAGGGTCTCTCCCTTCCACATAAATTTGATAACTAGCTTTTCCAAATCTTCAAAGTAGGTTGTTGGGATTTTGATTGGTATTACATTGAATCTGTAGATCAATTTAGGTAGAATTGACATCTTAACTACATACAACCTTCCTATTTTTGAGCACAGAATGCCTTTCCATCTACTTAGATCATTTTTCATTTCTTTTAGCAATGTTTTGTAGTTTTCTGTGTACAAGGCCTCCACATCCTTGGTTAGCTTTATTCCTATATATTTAATTCTTTTGGTTGCTATCTTGAATGGAATTTTTCCTTGTCTCCTCAGATGAGTCATTACTTGCATATAGAAACATTACTGATTTTTGTACATTAATCTTGTGTCACACCACTTTGCTGAATTTATTAACTCAATTAGTTTTATCATAGATTTCTCAGGGTTTTCCAAGTATAGGATCATGTCATCTGCAAATAATGAAAGCTTTACTTCTTCTTTTCCTATTTGGATGCATTTTATTTCTTTCTCCTGTCTAATTGCTCCAGCTAAGACTTTCAGTACAATGTTGAATAATGGTGACAGTGGGCATCTTTGTCTCATTCCCAGTTTTAGGGGGTGGGAATGGGGAATGCTTTCAATCTCTCACCGTTATGTATGATTCTGGCTATGGGTTTTTCATATATGCCCTTTATGATGTTGAGGAAGTTTCCTTCAATTCCTACCTTTTGAAGTGTTTTTATCAGGGAAAGATGCTGAATTTTTTAAATGCTTTTTCAGCATCAATCATAATGATTTTTTCCCTTTTGATTTGTTAATGTGCTGTATTACATTGATTTTCTTCTTTTGAGCCACCCTTACCACCCTGATATAAACCACCCTGATATAAACCCCACTTGATCATGATATATAATTCTTTTAATGTGTTGTTGGATTCTATTTGCTAATATTTTGTTGAGAATTTTTGCATCTATGTTCATTAGGGAGACTTTTCTGTAGTTTTCCTTCTTGTAGAGTCTTTATCTGGTTTTGGTGTTAGAGTGATGTTAGCTTCATAAAATGAGTTAGGTAATGTGCCGGTTTGAGTCTGTGGTGTACCCCAGAAAAGCCATGTCTTTTAATCCTCATTGCTGGGTAGGAGCTTTTTCATCATCCATGGAGATGTGACCCACTCAGTTGTGGGTGGTAACTTTTGATTAGATGGTTTCCATGGAGATGTGTTTCCACCCATTCAAGGTGAAGTTGCTTACTGGAGCCCTTTAAAAGGGAACCATTTTGGAAAAAGCTTTAGAGGCATGAGAGCCCCACAGCCCACACCTTTGGAGATGAAGAAGGAAAATGCTCCTAGGGGAGCTTCATGAAACAAGAAGCCTGGAGAGAAAGTTAGCAGACATTGCCATGTTCGCCATGTACGTTTCTGGTTGAGAGAGAGACCCTGCACTTCATTGGATTTTCTTGAATGAAGGTAACCTGTTGTTTGTGCCTTAATTTGGACATTTTCACAGTCTTAGAACTGTAAACTTGAAACTTAATAAATCCCCCTTTTTAAAAGCCATTCCATTTCTGATATATCACATTCTGGCAGCTTGTAAACTAAATCATGTAGTGTTCCTTTTTCCTCAAGTTTTTGGAAGAGTTTGAGCAGGATTGGTGTTAGTTCTTTTTGGAATGTTTGATAAAATTCCTCTGTGAAAGTGTCTGTGCTGGACTTTTCTTTTCAGAAGATTATTGATGATGAGTTTTTTTCCTTGTAATTGATTTGTTGAGATGTTCTATTTCTTCTCAAGTCAATAGAGGTAGTTTGTGTGTTTGTAAGAATTTGTCCATTTTATCTAAGTTGTCTAGTGTGTTGACATATAGTTGTTCATCGTATTCGCTTATGATTTTTAAAATTCCTTCAGGATCCATGGTAACAACCCCCCTCTCATTTCTGATCTTTTTATCTTTTTTTTTTTTTCTTACATCCTCTCCCTTTTTTTGTCAGTCTAGCAAGGGGGTCCATCAGTTTTACTGCTTTTCTCAAAGAACCAAATTTTGGTTTTGTTGATTCTTTCTGTTGTTTTTTTGTTCTCCAGTTTGTTTATTTATCCTTTAATCTTTGTTATTTCCCTTCTATTATTTGCTTAAGGGTTAGTTTTTGCTATTCTTTAATACCTCTAGGTGAGCAGTTAATGTCTCCATTTTTTATTGTTCTTGTTTTTTAATATGGGCATTTAGAACAATAAATTTCCCTTTCAGCACTGTCTTTGCTGCCTTCCAAAAGTTCATGTATGTTGTATTCTCATTATCATTTGTCTCCAGATATTTACTGATTTCTCTAGCAATTTCTTCTTTGACCCACTGATTACTTAAGAGTGTGTTGTTTGACCTCCGTATATTTGTGAATACTCTGGTTCTTTGGTGATTTTTACTTCCCATCTTCATTCCATTGTGGTCAGAGAAAGTGTTTTGGATCATTTCAATCTTAATAAATTTAAAGACTTGTTTTGTGTCCCAGCATATGATCTATCCTGGAGAATATTCCATGTGCACTAGAGAAAAATGTATATCCTGGTATTCTAGTTTGCTAGCTGCCAGAATGCAATACACCAGAAACGGAATGACTTTTAAAAAGAAGAATTTAATAAGTTGCTAGTTTACAGTTCTAAGGCTGAGAAAATGTCCCAGTTACAGCAAGTCTATAGAAATGTCCAATTTAAGGCATCCAGGGAAAGATACCTTGGTTCAAGAAAGCCAATGACGTTCAACATTTCTCTCTTAGCTGGAAGGGCACATGGCGAACATGGCGGTGTCTGCTGGCTTTCTCGTGGCTGTACAAAAAGGAACTCTCTCCAAAATGTTTCCTCTTTTAAAGGATTCCAGTAAGCAACTCCACCTTCAATGGGTGGAGACACCCCTCCATGAAAATCACCTAATCAAAAGTAACCACCCACAATTGGGTGGGTCACATCTCCATGGGAACAATCAGAATGCTCCCACCCAGGAATATTGAATGAGGATTAAAGGACATGGCTTTTCTGGAGTCTACCACAGATTCAACCCGGCACAGCTGGTGTTTTGGGGTATAACGATCTATATATGTCAATTAGTTCTAATTCATTTATCACATTGTTTAGGTTCTCTATTTCCTTGTTGATCCTCTGTCTGATTGTTCTATTTATAATGGAGACTATGTATACATGGAAGTCTCCCACCATTATTATTGAAACATCTATAGCTCCCTTCAGTTTTGCCAATGTTGGCCTTATATACTTTGGAGCTTCTTGATAGGGAGCAGAAACATTTGATTGCCCTTTCCTCTTGGTGAATTGTCCCTTTTATTAATATGTAGTGTCCTTCTTTATCTCTTATGATGTCTTCACATTTAAAGTCTATTTTATCTGATACTAATATAGCTACTCCTGCTTTCTTTTGGTTACAGCTTGCATAGAACACTTTTTCCATCCTTTCACTTACAGTCTATTTGTGTCCTTAGGTTTAAGATGTGTCTCTTGCAAACAGCATATAGATGGATTTTATTTTTTAATCCATTCTGTATCTTTTAATTGGTGAATTTAGTCTGTTAACATTCAGAATTATTACTGTAAAAGCAGTTTTTGAACCTACCATCTTAGTCTTTGGTTTTTATATATTCTTTTCTCTCCCTTTCTTTTTATCCTTTAATTTACCCTTGGTTGTACATGTCAGTTCTGTGCCCTCCTCCAGACCTCCTCTACTGTCTTTTTTTCCCCAACTGACAGGACTCTCTCTAGTATTTTTTGTAGGGCAGGTCTCTTGTTGACTAATGCTCTCAGTCTTTGTTTTTCTTTGAAGATTTTAATCTCTCCCTCAATTTTGAAGGACAACTTGGTTGGATAAAGAATTCTTGGCCAGAAGCTTCTCTGATATAAATTTTCTGATATAAATATATCATATCACTGCTTTCTTGCCTTTATGGTACTTGTTGAATAGTCTGAACTTAGCCTTATGTATTTTCCCTTGTATGTAGTAGATCATTTTCCTCATGCTGCTTTTAGAACTTTCTGCTTCTCTTCAACATCATTTGACAGTTTGATTAGTATGTGTCTTGGAGTAAGTCTATTTGGATTTATTCTGTTTGGGATTCCTTGGGCATCTTTGATTTGCATATGTATATTTTTTATAAGGGTTAAACAGTTTTCCCTGATTATATCTTCAACTATCCTTCCCAGCCCTTTACTCTTCTTTTCTTCTTCTGGGACATCAGTCTTATATTTGTGTGCCTTTTGTTGTCCATCATTTCCCTAAGATCCAGTTCCATTTTTTCATCTTTCTTGCCATTTATTCTTTTGTGCACTCTGGTTCAATTGTTCTGTGTTTCTAGCTCACTTATTCTTCCTTCTGCATCTTCAAATCTGCTATTGTGTGTCTCTGGATATTTCTAATTTGATTTACTATATCTTTTATTTCTGTGAGTTCTGCCATTTTTCTTTTTAATGTTTTGAATTCTTCTTTATGCTGTTCTTGATATCCTTTATTTCTTTTAAAATATCCTTGAGTAGTTGTTCCGTAGTCTGCATCCCTTCTGGTGTTTTGATTTGATTGTTCGTTTTTGCCTGTATTTATATATGCTTTGTGATTTGCTGTTGTGTTTGGGGCATTTGAGTATCTTAATAAGGTTGTTTTGCCAGTTGGTTTCCTTCACTCATCTTAAATTTTGTATTTACTTGGTTTTGCATTGAAGGTTCCCTGTTGTACTTGGTTTGTTTATAATTCCTCACTGTTCTAGTTTGCTAGCTGCTGGAATGCAACACATCAGAGACGGATTGGCTTTTAATAAAAGGGGATTTATTTTGTTGGTTCTTCAGAGGAAAGGCAGCTAACT
>PVIY010031542.1:0-29845 GCA_004026745.1 Myrmecophaga tridactyla | reverse complement strand
ATCCTCCCAGTGGGCAGAATTTCGAGCAGTGCACCTGGTTGTTCATTTTGCTTGGAAGGAAAACTGGCCAGAGGTGCGTTTGTATACTGACTCATGGGCTGTTGCTAATGGTTTGGCTGGATGGTCAGGGACTTGGAAAGACCATAATTGGAAAATTGGTGACAAAGAGGTCTGGGGAAGAAGTATGTGGATAGACCTTCTGAGTGGGCTAAAAATGTGAAGCTATTTGTGTCCCATGTGAATGCACACCAGAGGGTGACTGCAGCAGAAGAAGGTTTTAATAATCAAGTGGATAAGATGATGTGTTCTGTGGATATCAATCAGCCTCTTTCCCCAGCACCTCCTGTCATTGCCCAATGGGCTCATGAACAAAGTGGTCATGGTGGTAGTGATGGAGGTTATGCATGGGCTCAGCAACATGGACTTCCACTCACCAAGGCTGACTTGGCTGCAATCTGCCAGCAGCAGAGACCTATACTCAGCCCCCGATATGGCACCATTCCCCAAGGTGAGCAGCCAGCTACATGGTGGCAGGTTGATTACACTGGACCACTCCCTTCATGGAAGGGGCAGTGATTTGTTCTAACTGGAATAGACACATACTCTGCATATGGGTTTACTTTCCCTGTATGCAATGATTCTGCCAAAACTACCATCCATGGGCTTATAGAATGCCTTATCCATCGTCATGGTATTCCACATAGCATTGCTTCTGATCAAGGAACACACTTCACAGCAAATGAAGTGCAGGAATGGGCACATGCTCATGGAATTCTCTGGTCTTACCATATTCCCCATCATCCAGAAGCAGCTGGATTGATAGAATGGTGGAATGGCCTTTTGAAAATTCAATTACGGTGCCAACTAGGTGGCAATACCTTGAAAGGCTGGGGTAATGTTCTCCAGGAAGCTGTGTCTGCTCTTAATCAGTGTCCGCTGTATGGTGCTGTTTCTCCCATAGCCAGGATCCATGGGTCCAGGAACCAAGGGGTGGAAATGAGAGTGGTACCACTCATTATTACCCCTAGTGATCCACTAGGAAAATTTTTGCTTCCTGTCCTTGCAACCCTGAGCTCTGCTGGTCTACAGGTTTTAGTTCCAAAACAGGGAGTGCTTCCATCAGGAGAAACAATGATGATTCCATTGGACTGGAATCTAAGACTGCCACCCAGTCACTTTGGGCTACTTATGCCACTGGATCAACAAACCAAGAAGGGGATTACATTATTGTCTGGGGTGGCTGACCCTGACTGTCAGGGGGAAGTAGGACTGCAACTACATAATGGAGGTAAAGAAGAGTTTTCTTGGAATATAGGAGATCCCCTAGGGTGTCTTTTAGTACTACCATGCCCTGTGATTAAAATCAGTGGAAAACTGCAACAACCCAATCCAGGCAGGACTACCAATGGCTCTGAAACTTCAGTAATGAAGGTTTGGGTCACCACACCAGGCAAAGAACCATGGCTGGCTTAAGTGCTTGCTGAGGGTAAAGGGAACATGGAATGGGTAGTGGAAGAAGGTAGTGATAAAAATGAACTTCAACCACGTGATCAGTTATAGAAACGAGGACTGTAATGCTGTTTTATTCATGTTATACTATTTTAGTTGTAAGATACCAAGTTTAAGAATGAATATTACCCAAGGATTTGCACCCTATTCTGGAGAGATTTAATGTGTTTCCAGTTGTATGCAGGACAGTTGAGTATTGTTAGGTGAAAGAAAAAATGTGTGTTTTATTGTTTTTTATTTAGAAATTAGGTATGGTTTAAGGTGGCAAGTTGACAAGGAGTGGACTTTCATGGTCAGGTTCATGTGTCAACTTGGCCAAGTGGTGGTACCTGTTTGTCTGGTTGGGCAAGTGCTGGCCTGTCTGTTGCAATGAGGACATTTCATAGAATTAAATCATGATCATGTCAGCTGCATCCACAGCTGATTCCATTTGGAATCAGCCAAAGGGGAGTATCTTCTGCAATGAGTAATGCTTAATCTGATCACTGGAAGCCTTTTAAGGAGAATTCAGAAGAGACAAGCTCTTCCTGCTGCGGCTGGCGAACCTCTCCTGTGGAGTTTATCCATACCCTCCATCGAAATTGTCAGCTTCACAGCCTGCCCTGCAGATTTTTGACTCTGCGTTCCTGAGGTCACGTGAGACACTTTTATAAATTTTATATTTGCAAGAGTTCCCTGATGATTCTGTTTCTCTAGAGAACCCTAACTAATACACCCCTCCATTAGCAGGAAATCATTTGAGAGGAAACATGTTAGTCATTTTTTTCTAGCCCACTGTCAGATAACTCTCTTTAACATAAGAAAACAGTTTATAATTTTTCTTCCAAAACTTAATATTCTTAGATATAAAATGTATGTTTCTCTGTGTTTTAATAATACATTGTACTCTTGAGTGTAAGTGGTACAGTTTACCTTTTGAGGAAAAGTTTTTTCTTCTTTTAATACCAGCACCACCTCTACTTTCCTACAATTGAGGGACCTATTTCACAATTAAATTGATTAAATATGATTAATAGGATAGTATCATATTTAAATAAAAAATTACTCGAGTCCTTCTGCAATAAATCATCATTGTCTTAAAAAGTTTCCTTCCTAGAAACTTTTTATGTTATATAAAAATACCTATGCTCCTGAAAGATTCCCTTCCATAAAAGATGGTTTTCAGTGTCATTTGTTTTTAAACATATTTAGCATAACTGATTCTTTTCTCAGATCATAGTTGGTGTTTGAACAAAAGAATAAACTATTTATTGGACCTAAATTATCATATTTTTGGTGGCACACTGGCAGTATACAAGTAACGAAAAATATATGTGTGTTTATGTGCGTATGTGTATGCTTTCATAATTAATTTAATTTATATAAAAGAGAATATTTACTTCTAGTGAAATGCAAGTATTTTTAGGTAATTATCTTTTTCTATGGGAAATTTAATACATTCTCAAGAGCAGTCATTTATCCCAAGTTTTAGTAAACCTTTCCTTAGATATTATAATTGCTTCTTAAATTAATTATATTTCCATGATTGATTAGTAGCATCTTTGCAACTTCAGTACACTTTCCCTCAGTCTTCTCTTTCATATAATTTCTTTGACATAGCCCAGATGTTGCCTGTCATTGCTGTATTTTTATACATCTTGGACACCAAAGCTGTCTTTTTCATACAAGCATGATTTCCTTTGGATGGACACACTCACTTTTTGTGCAGTAAATGGTAACTTGCTCTATGGAAATATGGTCTTTGGTCAATTTTGACAAATCATTATATTTGTGTTGCAGCCATTTGTTCATGAAATTATGCTAACCCCAGACTGCTTTTAAATGAAGATTTTCCGGAATGAATGCATGAAATTTATATTAAATTCTCTTTTTATTATTCATACCAATATGTTTTCATTTTATAATTCTGGAATGTAAGACTTTTTTACTTATATCTATGTAATATATACAGGTGTGTGTATGTATAATAAGTCATGTAAAAACCTAATCTATATATGCACCAAATATGATTCTATGTCAATGCATTTTCTTATTGTATCATCATTTCTCTATGTGAATTTTTCCTGGGTTCCACATTCCTTTGCTTGAAGGACCATGTCTTCCTCATCTTTGTATCTGCAGACCTGACCTCAGTATAGGATACATAGAAGATGCTATATAAATCAAATCAGTGACAAGAAACTTATATATTAAAATGGCTTTAAGTTTGGTGCCAAAATAATGACCAATTCCTATAATCTCTAGTGAGTAGAATCAAGCAATGTTGTATCTAAATAAAAATATGTACTCATTTTGTGTCCTTAGCTTCCTTCACAGCTTGGTTTCCTCATGCTAGCAGAGAAGCATGGCCCGGACATGATTGCCTGGCATTGTATTTCCCCTGATGTTAGACTGAAAATCTATTTTAGAGGCATATGTCTGATATAAAACTTTCAGATTGTTGACAAATGAAAATGAAATTTAAGGAGGTACAAGAAAGAGTATGGATTATGTGAACAGCACATCATATAACTTTTTCTTCAGTTGGGAAATTATAGAAAATTATATGAGACATATGTTAAAATATTTTCCTTTGGCTAATTGTAGATATTATAAATTTATACTAGAAAAAACTTTATGCTAGGATAAGAAATTTATAATAGGATAAGGATTATTATTGAATAAAGTGATATCTGTTTTCTTTCTCTTTTATTCCTATCTGGAAGTCAATAAAAACAAAATGAATCCTGGGCGGTGCACCAGTGGCTCAGTGGCAGAACTCTCACCTCCCCTGCTGGAGACCCAGGTTCGATTCCTGGAGTCTGCCCATGCCAAAAATAAAAAAAAAATGAATTAATAAATAAATGAAAATAGATCCAAAGTAGATCCTAAGATAGGCCCTTCCAGTTGCCCACCAGGCCCTACACACCTTTTACCGCTTGTACCTGACATGCAACCGTCTTCCCGTTTCCTCTTCCTCCTTTTCTTCTCCTGCTCTCCTTGGTATTCCTCAGTCATGTCTGCTCCATTCCCCTTACATCTTTGTATAGGTGTTACCTCTGCCTAAAAAAATATATCCGCACTTATTTGCTTAGTCTCAACTTTTTACGTGTCTTTGCTAAAATGTCACTTATTGAATGCAGTCTACTCTGATCATCCCATTGAAAATTATACCCATCTCTTCCTCTGTACTCCCATTGCCCATAACTCTGCTCTACTCTACTCCCATGGGGCTGAGTACTTTAAGCACAATATATAATTTACTTATTTATTATGTTTATTGCTTATTTTAAGTGTTCTTTCTGCTATAATATAAGAATCTGATAGTAGAATCATCTTTGCCTTGTTTTTTTCACTCTTGTATCAGAGAACAGTGTTCAATATGGATTCTTTAAATGAAAGAATGCTGAACTTCTTTTTCACTTCCCACAGCCTAATATATTTGCCCATAAGAAAGGTTTCTTACAGCAAATTAAATCATATATGGGCTTATGATCTATTTTATTTTTATTATTAGAAATTGCAAAAGCACATATTGAAAGGAAAAAGTAGTTTGTGTGCTTGATCCAATAATATGCAGGTCAGTCATTTTGTATACATGATTACCACAGAAAACTATAAAAGCTAATTTTGACTTCAGGCAATCAGAAGAGCAAGGAGTATATACTCAGAAAACCTGTGATGGCTTCCTGCTTCTGTCATTTACTAACTCTAAACTTGGGTTAGCTGTTTATTATCCCTGAGCCTCAGTTGCCTTATTTTTAAAATTGGAATAATAGTAATAATAATAATAATAATAATAGGGCGGCTGCCGTGGCTCAGCAGGCAGAGCTCTGACCTGCCGTGGGGGAGATCTGGAGTTCGATCCCTGGTGCCTCCTGCCCATATGCAAAATAAAAAAAAAAAAAATAATAATAATAATAATAGACCTTGCCCTATTTGCCTTGTAAGCTTGTAATGATATGTCTTGTTTCTTAATAAATACTTGTTTCGTTCAACAGTTGATCCAGCATACATCTATATTTGCAATTTCTTTTATGTGCACTTGACTGATTTACTCTTTAGAATATAAGTTCCACCCGGGCAAGTCTGTGTCTTTCCTAGTCAATGTTGTGTTCCCGACTTAAAACACAGTGCCTGACATCTAACAGTGGCTCAGTAAATATGCTGGAGAATGAATGCCGAATCAGATTTAAGTCATAATGTCCATATGGCATAATAATAGTAAACTGCTTTGCAAGCAATTCGCATACTACGGATGTCTATTATTGTCACCACCTAAGCCATCAGCAGCCGCAAATATGTGTTCCTGTGGCTTCTATCATTCCCCAGCGAGAGGGCGGTTCCTTACTTTCTTTGACTGCTTTCACTTCGGAGTTCGGTGAGATCGCACGGAAAGCAGACCCTGCTGATCTAATGATTTTGTTACAGGTCTCGAAGCTGGCGGGTGTTTTGGTCAACTGTGGCGTCAGGAAGGGCGACACCTTGGTGATCTACATGCCCATGATCCCCCAGGCGATGTACGCCATGCTGGCGTGCGCGAGGATAGGCGCCATCCACAGCCTCATATTTGGGGGATTTGCATCCAAAGAACTAAGTAGTCGCATTGACCATGCAAAGGTAAGTGTTTTGTTTGGGGAAAATCAAGTACTTACACCTATAGCCCAGCCATATTTATCTGTGGGTGAATCATCAGAGAGACATCTGTTCTTGTTAGATCTGCTTTCACATGGGATGCATAAAACTGACTTTTCACTTGGAATTTATCTATTAACCAATAATTTTTGAGTCATAATGCGAAAGGCATCTTACTTGTTATCATGAGGAATATAAAATACAAAATAGAGTGAACACCTTTCAAGTTAGCTTACTGTATGTTTGGGCATTAAGATATACAAGAAAAATAGCTAATTTATTCTTTTGCCATATATTTGTTAAGCTCCTACTGTGCACCTGGCATTATCGCTGGCACCACATAATAAATGAGACTTGTCAAATGGATGGGAAACATAAACTGTTTTATGAGCTATGTACTGGCAGGAGTGGCAGTATAGCATGGTGGTTAAGAGAGAGTGGTGTCTGGGAGGAGTCACGTGTGTAAATGAGGTATTAACAAACTTCATAAGGCTGTTTTGAAATATCAATGAGATATTGAATTGAAAAAATTTAGTACAGTGCCTGGCACATAGTAATCATTACAAAGTGCCAGCTATTAGTATTATTATATTATTTCATACAGTATTCTGTAAATTTTATGACTGCAAACTCAAATTGAACTTAGGAACTTTTTTCAGTAAATGGCCAGATAATAATTGTTTTAAGCTTTGCAGGCCAATGGTCTCTGTGGCAGATACTCAGCTCTGCCCTGTAGTAGTGCAAAGGCAGCCATATATAATACATAGGTGAATGGGTATGGCTGTGTCCCAGTAAAAAATTACAAAACAGGCTATGGGGCTGGGTTTAGCTGGCAGGCTGCAGTTTGCAGAATCCCGATTTAGGGGATGAACAACTTCTCTTAGTTGGGACAGCTAACCTCAGGGCCTCCTGAAGGGGGTGAAATTTGAGTTAGAGCTTGGATAAGATTTGACTAGTTGAATAGGAGAACTATTTGAAGGGAATGTGGATGTAAAATCCAAGAAGAGGGATATGACCCAAGGATCAGGTCAGATCATGGCAGGAAGGTGTGCAAATTCATTTGGGAGGACAAGTAGAACAGTCTGCCTGACAAGGAAGAGAAGGTGAGCTGAACTTGCAATGGCAGGTTTTGTCTGAACTCGATTCTGTAGACCTTGACCATTGAAAATGTTTGAGTTGATGAGTGTGCTGCTTTAAGCAATGTTAAGAGGATGCAAACCTTGCCATATGACATGAGTAGAAGAGACGTTAGAGGCAGGAATCAGAACTTTTGTTGCATGCTCTGTGTGTGGAAGCAATGAGCAACATGAAGGAGAGAAGTGGCAGTGGAAGATTAATGAAGGAAGGTGGTTATAGGAGTAAGGGATAGCTGAACTTTAGACTTTGACAAATACAAGAATGAGACACTCTAAGAAAAAGAGAGCGAAAAAATTAATCTATCTTGAGGATTTCCTGAATGCTAGGCAAAGAGTGAGGCTATGTATGTATACCTTACTTCCTCTGGTAGAAAATTAGTTATCAGTACTAGGAAGCTGATGTGTATACTAACTGCTGGCTATACAGAGTTCTAACCTGCAGATCAGTGGGGCAGTGAAATATATCTGTCTCCCCTGTGAATGCTGTAACTCTAGTGGGTAGGATGAGCTTTCCTAAGTTAGAAGAGGAGTAATGAGAAGAAGCCTGAGAATAGAACTTTGGATCCCTCTTTATTCATCTATTGATTATTAATAAATCAATAAATTAATCTTGTTAAAAAGATTTTAGAAAATAAATACATAACCTCATTGGCAAGGCCTTCAGGCAGGTTAAACTTAAAGCAAGAAGATAGAGATACACATATTTTTTAATAGAATAGAACTAGTAGCTGAAATTGGGGGAGATTTTGATGTCACCACTTTGAAATAAAAAGACTGAAGTGAAAGGTTTATTTTAACAGATGTTAAAGTTTTATCTTTAACAGAAGATGGAAAGAACTTGTTCTGGGAAGTGGGTTTAAATTGAAATTTAGAATGAAGAGTCTAATTTTGACTTTATTAAACTATTCCAGTTCTGATACATTTTATATATGTTCTTAATTTGATATGCAACTTATTTTCTTTTATTTGGGATTCTAAAATCTTAGAGAAAGCTATGTAGAGATATATTTGAAAATATTATAGATATTAAAAGGAAAATTGGATTCAAATATCTGATATTTAAAAATGTAATAAAAGGAAACAGGAGCGCTCCTTTTTTTTTCCTTGTAAAGGCAGCTTAATATAGTGGAAAGAGAAGAGGTTTGGCAATCAAACAGAATTGTGCCTTCTTTCTGATTCTACTACTTATAACCTGGGGAAAGCTATGTCACAGCATGGAGTCTCCATTCCAGGAATACTAAATGATATTAAAAATATTGTAGGTGTAGTATAAACCTTCCCAAGATGAAATTTATTGTAGCCAGACATCAGAATTTAGGAATAGGTAAAATACTTTGGATTAATTATCTGTCTCCTGGAAAATTTATTTTCTGTATCCTTTGATTTGGATTTTTTTGGTGAAGAAAGGATGCATTAAATGGAAAGAGATGCACTTTTCCTGCAAATGAATTAGAATTTTAGTTCAGTTGCACAAATATTTATTGAGAGTTTATTGTATGGCAAGTATTATACCAGGCATGGGAAATACAGACAAATGGGATCTGAACTTGGCCTTTGAGAGGTTACTATGCAATGGGGGAGATGAACAAATACTTTGGATATAGTCAGATATCTGAGGCATGCCCAGTAGATACCGAGAAAAGGGTACGGTTAGCCTAAACTAAGCTTCTCCTCCTGGTATGCCTTCCTGTAAGGCCATGCTTGCACTATGTTTGGACAAGTATGTCTTAGAGTGCCATGTATATCTTAATGACCAGCGCAGGTCCAGTCTTGTGGAGCCTGAAACTAAACTCATTTGGGTGCCCCTCTTAGAAAATAATACAAAATTGCAAATTTAATATTTGGTGAAAAATGAGTATGTATTTAAATAAGAAAAGAAATCATTAAAAAAATGTATTGGCTCTTCAGGTACCTTTCTCTTGATGGTTTCGGCATTTTATAGGAGATGCTTATGTAGAAAAGATTAGAAATTCTTCCTGATTGCAACCAGGCTGGACCTCCCCACCTAACAAATTCTAACAAATAATAACCTCCCCACCTAATAAACCGTGCATGCGACAAACAGCTTTTATGCGGGGCTTGTCCAAGTGAGGGGCCCTGAGACTTACGTTTCACTGGTTCACCACAAACTCACCTGTATTGAATTCTGTAGAAGCTATATTTGTACAGCTCCTCTTTAAGAACACAAAGCATCACTGGGTATGTCATTTTGAACACATATGTGAGATTTATGTGGAAGAGGTTAGCCCTATAACATTTAAAAGGGTTTTATTGGTTTTCAGGCCCTTTGTTCAATGGAGAACAGAATCATTCGAACCTTTCTTTAGAAATGTTGAACTGCCAGTGCACAACTGAAATACTATTATTACCTTAATTCTTAAACTTTCTTATTCTTATTCTTAAACTTTCTCAACTTTTTTTTTTCATTGTAGCCCAAGGTAGTTGTGACAGCATCATTTGGCATCGAACCTGGAAGGAAGGTAGAATACATACCACTTCTAGAAGAAGCACTGAGAATGGGACAACACAAACCAGACAAAGTTCTCATTTATAATCGTCCAAATATGGTAATCCGAACAATGAATTTTGTTCTTGTTTATTATAATGTGCTGTGGATGATTCTAGTTTTTACTGTCTGAAATGCACATTTGATTTATAAGCTATTTATTGTATTTCCTGAATGTTATTTCTAGCAAAAACAAACCAAAAAAGATGTGAATAATACTTGCTGTTTTTTTTTTTTTTAACTAACTGGCTTAACACAAAAGGACGGAAACAAGAATACATGCAATATTAATGAATTGGGTTCTATGTATACTGCTATTGTAATCAACATCATTTATTCATTTAATTTTTAACGATATAAAAAACAACAACAAACACTGACTGCTTACCATGTCGTTTTCTGAGACACTCTGCTAATGGATAAATTTTTTTGTCTTCCCAGTAATTTATGAGCTAGATGATATTATTATCCCTATGTTACAGAAGAAGTAGCCAAATAGAGAATAATAATTTAAGTAACTTGTCTCAGGTCACACAGCTAGTAAGCGCCAGAGTGATGATTTGAACGTATGCATGTCACTACATACTTAATCCCTCTGCTATCCTGCCTTTTGGGGAGGTGTAATGACTTTGATATAAATGTCTTTTTTAAAAAATGAGGGCAGGTCACAGTGGCTCAGCAGGAAGAGTTCTCACCTGCCATGCCAGAGACCCAGGTTCAGTTCCTGGTACTGGCCCATGCAAAAAAAAAAAAAAAAAAAGTTAAAAAAAATTAGAAGAGGTATTTGGGCCATAAATAAAACTATGTTTAGGAAAATAAAACATGAACATTCTAAATGGATAAATTATTCTGTAATCCACGAAGAAAAAACAAAAGGCAGCATGTTACATCAATGAATACATTTTACAATGCTTTTCTTAATGAATTTGACCTCATGATCACATTAATTCTATATCCAAGCAGGTCTTTAGCTATTTATGAATGGGAAGAACTCGGGCTTCTCGATTAAAGTTTTTTGCAGAAGAGAAATTACAAACGTGTAAAGAATAATGTACAGTTTTGTGGGACTCTTGAGAGGTTTTTTTGCAGGAGATGCTTAAATAACATATTGAGAACAGAGAGTGTGAAACTGTCATTTTGATTACCACCTCGTAGTTCCCATTCACATAATAAGTTTCTGCATAAAGTTTTAGTGGTCTGTGGTCAGTCCATGAACTGATGCATTCAATGATTTTATTGTTCTTAGGGTCTGGAAGAAGATTCTTACATTCCTTTCAGATAATCTCAAGCATATATATATTAAGCAGGTAGAAAATGTGTTAAAATGCAGAGAAGAACAGTGGGCACTCTCGCAAAGAAAGAGGCGAGAGACCCCAATATTATGGGGCCAAGTACTTTTATAGAATTTTGTTCTTTTTGTAAGTTTTATGAAGTATTTTACTACCCTCCGCTTTTCTTGTGAAGGTTGAGAATTGATAACTTACTCAGGTGGGGTTGTTTGGCCCCCAGGTGCTGTTTGCTGCTGATCTCAGAGGTATCTTTCTCCTTGCAGCCTGATTGCTTCTTGGAATTTGCCCTTTGTTCTTCACAGCCATGGCCCTAATTCTAAACCTGTCTCAATTTCCCCCTTAGAGATTTCTAGCTTGCTTAATCTTAAGGGAAAGTATAATTTTTAAAGATTTTTTACATTCATGGAATGTAAAGTCAGCAGTAGAGAAGGCTTTGGGTAGAAGATGAGAAGAATGGCAGGAACTCACACAAAAAGAGAATGCTTATGTATATATGTATATGTGTGTGCTATACTATTCATGTGAAATTTTTATAAAGAACTTATAATGTGGTAGGACCAATGCTAAGTACTTTCAAATAGGTTTTGTTTTTGCATTTAAACTTCACAAACCGATGAAGAGGCATTGTTACCAGGCTCATTTTACAGATGAAGAAACCCATTCATGCATAAATCACCATTCAAGGTCACAACTAATAGCTCTGGTTCAATGACTTTTAACCAATGAAATATATGTTTTTTCTTTTATCTGTAAACACACTGGATGTAGATATTAATGTTTCCCATTCAGAGTTTTCTAGTGATGGGCTCTTCCCTTTCCTCTTAACAAATAGAGATCTACTCATCTCTCCCTCCTTCTTGAGACCCTACTCTTTCTTTTACATATCTTTATTAGATAAGGGCTTTGAGTGGCTTTTCCCTTCATACTAGACCTGCTGTTCAGGCAGTAATTAAGCCCACTGGGCTGGCTTTGCTTTGAGTTTAGTTAGACACAAATTACAAAGCTCAGTGGTGCATCTCATTAACCAGGATTACATTTTTGCCAAGAGAGATAAAAACCTGGCTGTCACTCCTCAGCCTCGGGCAGGCAATAGCAGAATCGAAAGAGCATCACATTAGTCAATCCCTACAGCTCTCCCAATACTGTCTTTATAAAAACTATATCAAACAGGAAAGACGTGTCTATGCAAGTGATTTGTATATGTAAAAGCCAATGTTGATTTTTTTCTCCCCCTTGTTTTTCCTTTTGTTGAATCACTATGGATGCCTGTGCTTCTAAGTCTGAAGAATAACTTCATTCAGGTCCTCATTTCGTTTGATCTGTAACTGCTTTTGTGATCATTCTCTTGACATTTTTTCATTATGCAGTGTGATGATATTTTTAGAAATCTCTAAGTTGTGACATCAAAGGTTAGTAACTTGAAATTAGTTGTCTTTATCTGACACATTAGGAATAAACAGAAATATACCGTTAGGTCATAGTTAACTACCTCCATTAAGTAAATGACACAGTTAGGGTCTCTTAAAGTGAGGCGTCCCTTTCATGATGGGGCTCCGGCTCAAATAATCTCTAAATCTGTTTGTTAATATAAGCATTGCATTGGTGACATCGTATTGAAGTATTAATTTGTAAATGTGCCCATTTAAATCTTCACCTAGTTTCTACAATCCTGATGAGTATATTAAGGAGCCTGGAAATCTGGAAGTGGGCTAGCATTTCCAAATCTTTGAAAATCTCTAGGCTTAGCTCTAGGATCATTTTGATGAAATGAATGGTTAGATAAACTCTTTCTACACAATGATTTGTTTTTGTTTTTGTTTTTGTTTTTATTTTAATTAATTAATAATTACTAATTTTCAGAGAGGACTGTGTCTCTTGTCTCTTTTGCCTATGCTAACAAGTTCACCAAGGTTAGACTTCCTGAGGTGCAAGATCAGTTTTTGATCTCAAGAGCTTACTTAGTTAACATTTTGGAAAATAGCCGTACTTTACTAGTCTAAACTCTTCTTAAATCACCGTTACAGTAACTTTTCCATAAGCCACTTCCTTACTCTTCATCTATACGGCTTATTTCATTGTTGATTCCTTTGAAGATGTCTGTCTAGCTTCCTTTAAGTTGTGTCTGTTTAACTTATGCCTCTATTATCACAAAGTGTATGGTACAGAACCTGGTTCTCAGAATGAAACACACACACACACACACACACACACTTCTATCATATTCATTAATGGCTTAAATGGAGGAAAACTTAGAAAGCATTTTAGATATGTCACATATTCCCATTAATTAAAAAAAAATGCTTCTTGTTCTTTAAAAAGCAAGAGTAGATAACTTCCCCACTCCTGAAGTCTCTCATTTGGAAAGGAGGTTGCAGGATTAGTCCTATATTGCTTCTGTATAAAGATAAATTTTAATGGTTAGTTTACATTTCATTGTGAAGGTAGCAGTTCCCAAGTCAAAGAAATAGATTATGAAAAGTAGAAATTAATTTATAAAATTATTATTGTACATACATTTATGGGAGCAAGAACCTTTGAAAACATATGACTAGATCAGACTGAATCGTTCAAAACTACTCCTAGATTTGAATAAAACATGCTCTTACCTTTTGTCAATTCAGTTGAAACCAATATCAAACTGATGGGTATATATTTATCTTAATTGATGATCCAGAGAATTTTTTGTCATGAACCTAATAGTTAGTGCCATATAAGCCTAAATATTCAGTCAAATGTTCAGACATATAAATATAGCTTCTCTCCATTGTTCCCTTGATTTAATCTTTATTCAGTGCATATTTCTGTATTTTGCCGTGTAGGATGTGGTTCCTTTGGTGCCAGGCCGTGACCTTGATTGGGATGAAGAGATGGCGAAAGCGCAGTCACATGACTGTGTCCCTGTTCTTTCCGAACATCCACTCTATATTCTCTATACCTCTGGAACAACGGGGCTGCCTAAGGTATTTACTCTTTTAGGGAAAA
Source organism: Myrmecophaga tridactyla (assembly GCA_004026745.1). Lineage (NCBI taxonomy): Eukaryota > Metazoa > Chordata > Mammalia > Pilosa > Myrmecophagidae > Myrmecophaga > Myrmecophaga tridactyla. The sequence goes on along the minus strand of PVIY010031542.1, from coordinate 15,809 downwards.
CTACCTATGGGCACATATTATTTTGCACTGAGAATGTCTGGTTACTGACTGAAAATGTTTATAGACTGCATCTGGAAATTTAGATATTCTTTACATCTTAAAGAATTATTGTGCTTAACTCTAGGTGTAGAAACATATTCATTCAATTTATTTTTTTATTTGTTTTTTGGGTGTATGGTCCAGGAATTGAACCCGGGTCTCCTATGTGAAAAGCAGGGATTCTAAGCACTGAACTACCCGCGCACCCATATTCATTCAATTTAATGCCAAACATTTTGCTCCTATTCCTTCCAAAATCTTCATAAATCTTCGTAATGTACAGTTGCTTTAGTAAGTTACTAAAATTAGCAAATATTTGGTTGAATATCAACTGACAATGGAAATTTTATAAAAATGTTTTTTAAAGTTAAACACCTTAATTGAAGTATAAGTTACATATCATATGGAATTGTTTTTTGATTCAGAAGACCTCGGTTTTTGTTTAAAGGAATTCAGGGAGTTTGAGAATTGGCCTAGTTAGTTTGAGCAACAGAGAATTTATCCATAATACTGAAATATTTGATTTACAGCACAGAAGATACTCAAGGATTTTTAAATCTGCTTACCATGAAAGGTGTCTTCACAAAACAAAATAAAAAGCATCAATATTTATGACTGTGATAAACAGATATCTCTGCTGCCTAGTACATCTGAGTAACACTCTTTCTTCATGAAGTCTTACAGTATTGTCTCCCTTATGCATCTTTATTTGGGATTCAGTATTCACTGAATCTTAGAATTTTGATGGAGGAAGGGACTTTCAGAATTATGAGTGTCTCTGAGGACAGTGAACTCTTTATTAATATTACATCTCTGTAGCATCAGAATTCTGAAAATGTAACCTATTAATAATCTTTAAAAATAAGCTCTACTCAAATAGATTTTTTTAAGAATAAATTAAGACGCTCTATATAAAACTCACTTGCATATAAAGAGGAAAACATTTGTATATTGTTGGTGCTCTCTATATTTTTACTGAATGCATAAATAAATAAATGCGCAGGCATGAAGGTATTTGTATCACTGTGGAATTAAAGCCTTTGATATAATTTTCTTTATATTTCTAGGCATTTGAAAACTAAATATCCCCCCATTTTGAAGGCTTTAAGATATGTTTGTAAGAGCAGTCCAAATGATCTGCTGGATAAAATTCTCTCCCTCCACTTTTGGCAAGTCTGTCTTCACATGGAGTACCACTGAATCTGACTGTAAGATATCTAGAAGGAGGACTCAGCAAAGTTATAATCTAAAAGTATCAGCAAGAGAGGAAACTCCTGACCCAAAAGTCATGATCAAATAGAAAATCCCAATAAAAACCCAATTTAGCTCCTAAAAGCCTGAGAAAATCATATGAAAAGATTTATGCCATCTCAACACTTTTAATTGCTCTGAAATTCACTGTGGCTTGGATTGAGATCTATGTGGAAGAGGCAGAAGAAAAGCTTGTTGCCAACTCAAAGCTAACTCTATCTTAATGTTGGAGGAAAACAAAAATTAGAGCAATATAGAAAGAATTAAGTCTGAATGTACTGAGATAGAAACAGAAGGAGTATGGTTTGGGGCTGGAGAAACTGGCAGCTTTTGAACATGCTAAGATGTGTCTTTGAGACAATATCATGAAGATGCCCAGCAGCAAAGGGAGAATCTAGGCCCAAGAAGTACGCCTGACATTGGCGATAGATCCCTTTGGGTCATTGCTGATGTTTAATTCAAAAGAATGAGCGGACTTTGCAAAGTAGAGCACATAGAATGGAAAAATAAGCTAGTCTTCTCTCAGAGATCCCTCAGAAATATGTCCTTGTCCTTGCCGTGAACTGGAGAAGCCCTGTCCTTTGCATCGCAGTAAATTGCCAACAAACGCTATACCACTTACTCTACTTTGTACATATTACGTTTATTTAATTATCTTTGTAATAGACCTAGAGTATATTTCATTCTTCTCTGAGCCCTCTGTGGCACTTTGAAGGTCCTTAAAATATTTGTTGAATGATCTTTTACTTTTACAGTTAGCTCCTCCGACTCTTCTTTATTCATGAAACTCTCACTTTTTCAGTAAGTGACTTAGTTTGCCAGGACTGCCATAACAAAATACCACAGACTGGTTGACTTCAACAACAGGAATCTATTGTCCCACAGTTCTGGAGGATAGAAGTCTATAATCAAGATATTAAGAGGCCATACTTTCTCTGAATTCTATGATGCTCTGGTGGTGGCTTAATCTCTGCCGCCATCACATGGAACCTTTCGCCTTTTCTCTCCTCCCCTGGCTTCTACCACTACTGCTCAGTTGTGCTCAGATCTCTGTTTAGATTTCCCTCTCCTTATAAGGACCCCAGTCATATTAGATTAAGGCACACCCTGATTCAATTTGGTCTCATCCTATTAGGATCCTATTTGCAAATAAATCCATAGCCACAAGACTGGGGTTTAGGACTTGAACATGTCTTATGGGGGACATGATTCAGTCTATCACAGTAAAGTAGAATCAGGATTAATAGTTTCTGCAGTTTTAATATTGATATCTCCAGAACAGAAAGGTGATTATGCACACATTATATGAATCATTTTGGTACAATTTCCATGTCATCACATATTTGTTCTTCATTAGGAAAAATAATGGAGTGAGCTTATAAAAATATTATGTTTAATGTACTCATTCCTCATAGGCACATATAAGACACATATAAGGCAGTTTGTTCTCTGGTTAGAATTTGTAGATCTATTTAGGTCATATTTACATCTCTGCATCTGCCAACTCTGGAGTTGTCAGGTTGCATTATAACAGGTTAATCTGTTAGCTGCTGCAAATATTCCATTAACCACAGCTGAGAAGGTTTGCATGCATTTATGTTTTGTTGTTGGCTTCTACACTGTTTGGTTTGGGTGCCACCATTCATGATATGTCAGAGCACTGCACGATAGAAGCATGCTCTAACTGGATGGGGTATCCTTTTGGGAGTGAAAGATTTAATGATAGTTGTATTTTTCTTTTCCCAGTTTAATATCGTGGAGATATAGTGATAATCAAGAAAAAAAAAACTACAGTGCTCAAAGAGAACATAGGAAAAGTAGCCAAAAGAAAATGAATTGAAAGGAAGGCATGACAGGGCAATGGTAGATCAGACCTTATGTCCTCATGTGCATTTATATAACTTATATACCTTTTATTCCTACTTGTTAGGTGATTTATTCATGTTCCCTGCCCTATGGAAAAAATGAGAAAAAGTCACATGCAAAAAGCAGTTAACTTTAACTTTTTAAAAATCTGTGGTACAATTTTTGCAGTTAAAATGCCGAACGTGCTTCACCTTTTGCCCCTTATCTCACAGTTGTTCAGATCAATAAAAAATTATACAGCTGTGAAAGTATCCTCTGTAGAGGCTGTTTCAGAGTCATGTGAAATCCCATAGCAAGTGTGATTTCATCTCTGATGAAATATCACAAGTGGAAACACTCTGTTTCTTCTAATATGATTCACTAAGATCTACAAATTTATGTTCTTAAAAAGAAATAACGTCGATCACACGTGCATTTATTCACTCAGTTGTTTTTACATTTAAGCCATCAATAAATGTACTAAATGCCTATGCCCTGCCGGACACTGTGCTGAAAACACAAGGCATCTTCCTCCCAGCATTGAAATGCTGGGCGACATAGCACAGCGCATCCCTGAGGTCAGAGCTCTGCAGAGGCTCACAGGCCGTGGGGCTGGAGACATTTAACATAAACTATGACATCAGAGACTACCCAGGAGAGATGGCACTTTCTCAGTGCCATTAGTACTTTGCAAAAGAGTAAGGAATAATCAAGTTCAGAAAAAGAATGGGAGCTGATTCTAGGAAGAGGGGACCCCTTCTGTAAAGCCACTCTAATGTGCAAGCCTGATGCTGGTGTGTTGGAATTTTTAAGAAATCAGAACCATGCCTTTTATTACTCTGACTCTGACCATCATTTGGTGATGGATTTCTTTTCCTCAGACACAATATTTATTTACTTGTTTTGCTTTTACTCAATTCATTGGACTATCTCAGATCTTCAGGCTGGTGTGTATACAGGTACATGTATATATATATATATATATATATATATATATAAAATATATATAACATATATGACATATATAGTCTTTGTATATATATTTATCAATTTACACACACACATATATATGTATATGCAAATAAATATATTTTATTTAGGTAAATATGTACATTTGTCCTTTATAAGGCTTTACTCCATAACGAGATGCTAGAAGGGCTCAACTCCACCGGTATGAAATTATATCAATTTCAAAAAACACATTTAGGTTGAAGAATCACAAGTTCCTAATCTTACCATCCATCCACTCTTCCTTCCTTTTCACCTCTGTTTTCCCACTGTCGCAATTGTATTTTTCTATCTTAAGTTGTAGCAACTAAATTGTATACACACCCGATACAGATGTGTCTCCTGCTTTATTTTAATGGCCCCGTTTATGGAATTTTGTAGCTTTCCTTGTCTTCAGAAGCAGCTTATTAAACTGGAAACCATAAAGAGCCATCTGTGATGACTCTGTGGTCCTATTCCTGGGTGACTAATAATCAGTCTTTAGTTTTACTTTATTCTACATGGACAATATTGAACTATCCAACTCATTTTCTATATAATATCAAATACTTGGAAATTTGAAAACATCATCTGAATATTTTTGAGGCAAGACTAAACTACAGATTTAGAATCTACTTAATAGATGGTAAAGTAATTCCTGGTTAAAATTTTTATACTTAACCTTTAAAAAAAATTAAAGTTAAGTAGGCACCAAAGGCCAATGAAACCAGAGAAAGATTATGGCTTTTCTCTCTCCTTCAACTCCCTTTCAATTTATTTTTAGTGATACTCTTTTGTAAACTCTAATTATTTTGACGTTCCTTCCTTTTGGGTCATAATCCAGTGAAAACTAAAAAGTAATAATTACTAGAATTAAGGAAATAATACTGTTAATAAGCCTTTAAAATTTTAATTAGCCTTTAAAATTGTAAATGCTTTTTCATGCATGGTCTCATGTTAGTCTCAACTTTTTGAGTTGGATGGGTTTAATTATACACTATTTTAGTGACAAACCAATATTGGTAAATACTGTTTGAAGAAGTACCCATTTTGAGAGTTAAGTAGAAATTTGATGACCTATTCTTTGAATTTACCTTCCAGATTTTACAAATGAATTACATACTCAGTTATATCCTCCTGACCTTTTATTCCTTTCGAACATCATTTCTAGTTAAATGCATCATATCCTCTGAACCATATAATCTAAAACTTTTCTGATGTAATTTTATATTATACTTACTGAAAAAAAAGAGCCCCAAATATATAGACAACTAGTTCAGAATTTTAGAAAAAGTTCTAAAACATATTACTGTCCTTAGTTATTACTATTTACCAGACTAAATGAACTGTATATATGAACAGTATATTGTCATTGGAAAAATACCACACTTTTTCTCCTCTGCGAAATGAATAGAAGTTTTTAGGAAAGAGTGTTTACAAGTTGATTAATCAAATCCATGAACTTATTGAACTATAGGAAATGACCTTCTCAGTAAGACAAACTAATTAGCAGTGTACTTGGAAGATATGACAGAATGTACTGGAAGGATAGCTGCTCAGTTTACATGGGAGAGTGCATGTGTGAAGCCTATGGTCAGGGGTCTTAGAATTTCAATTATTCCCAAAGTGATCAAGAGAGCCAGCTCCATGCTAAACTAACCGTGTCATACTACCTAGAAAGCAGCTATCAAATGTCAACAAAGCTGCATGTAGTTTTTGCCAAGAAACCAGGTGTTGTTGTAGGTGGATAAAATATGTTTCACAGCTTGATATCTATGTTTTATTAGTGGAACCTGAGGAGAGCAGCAGTTTTAGTAGCTAAGGGAAGTCAACCTCTTTTTCATTCCCCTGATATGTGTTAGTGTGTTAAAGCTGAGGAACCAGGCCAAAAATTGCAGCCAGCAGAATGTTTATTAATTAGGGCCATGTTTACTTTTTTCTGGGAAATTATTTTTGCATAAAGAAGTGATTGTGGTCACAATTGCTTTACTAAAAGATGCTTCAAAACACAGGTGAGTTGGATATAATTCTCAATAGTCACACGACTGTTTTGTTGAGCCGATAACGAATAATGTTTATAGAGAAAGAATAAATATAATTAATTGTTATATTTACCATCAGTTCTTATTTGTGATGACTCTAATGCTCAACTTCCAAATATTATTTTTGTATTAACATTGAGTATGTGCACACTGTGGAGAACAGCTTTTAAAATTGATTCATGAAAGTTGTATTCTGAGTAACCATCCCTAGTTTTGCCTAAAATGCAACATAAAGCAAATATGTCAGCCTCACATCTGATCCATGGGATTGATTCCTCAGAGTGCCAGGAATTCATTATTTACAAATTTCTCAGTTCTAAAACTGTTGCCAGCGTGATTCCCATTACAATCATTGTAATGGGGCTTCAGTTAAAATATGACTTTGTTTCCTTTAAGATGCCTGTTATTATTTAATAATCTTAAAGAATACACAGCCTAAATGTCAGTCGATATTTTAGGTGCACCATTACATTTTACCTTTCCGTGCACTTAATTTGAAAGTTTCTATTTTTGTTCTAGAAAAAGTCTGAAAATGTAATATTGACCATGTATTTCACCAATAAAAAAGTTGTTATTGTGTATGATCATGTAAAATTGCAAGTATTCTTTAAAAAGTCAAGAATGTTCTGGGAGAATGAATTTTACAAGTGACAACAAACTGGATAACTTTTTCTGTGTTTATTATTGGGTAAGCCAAAAAAATAATGATGGTTTGAATACAATTATATGAAAATCAAAGTAATTTGTAGCTTAAGAAATAAAAAACACTTTAAACCAGGAATGCTTTATGGAAAAATATGAAGATGAAGAATTGTTTTTTATACCCTTTTATTGATTTTAATTTTATTTCCCCTTCAGGGTGTGGTTAGGCCCACAGGAGGATATGCTGTAATGCTGAACTGGACAATGTCTTCTATATATGGACTGAAACCCGGAGAGGTAATCATGATTTTAAATTCACGATACATGGCATGTCTCTCATTAAGAACTAAGCACTTTATTATCTTCTTATTTTTTAGGTATGGTGGGCAGCTTCTGATTTAGGCTGGGTTGTCGGACATTCCTATATTTGTTATGGACCACTTCTACATGGGAACACAACAGTTTTATATGAGGTAACAAAGTAATAGTACATGTAGACAGCATTTATTTTAATGGATGTATTTGAGAAACTGCTCTGTTTTTTAAATGTATTGTAGTGATATGTAGTGAGGATAGGGGATATTTTTATAACAGCTTTCAGTTAAAACTGTGATTTCAAACAAGAAAGAAGAATATGAAAGAAATAATGGCCGACTGTTAAATTGTGTTAAAGAACAAAGTATGGGTTTTTGGTCAGGGTGTTGGAGAACAAAATGACTGTATCTGGGTAAATGCTGGTAAAAATATATATTTTGAAGAAAATGGACTAGCATGCTTGATGTCTATCCCTAATAGATTTCTAGAAAAATATTGTCAAATTGAAACTGATTTTAGAGTTTTAGGGAAAAAAAGTATTTATCATAAAATGAGCAGTGTCAAGTTACCCTTTTGGCTTCTTACTGGATTAATGGATTTCCAAAGGCATGGTATCTCAGTTTCAGAAACCAATTTTCCATGGTTTCTGATGCTAACTTTGCCTATAAGGGAAAGTGTATAGATTTAAAAATGTTGATGCATGGATTAATGTCACCCAGGAATAAGATTTTTGTGTGTGGATAGAAAATTCTACTCATAGATCTATTCTATTTAATTTTATCAATGATATGTATGAAGACTTAGAAAACATACCATTTTGGTTTGCTAAAGCTGCCAGAATGCAGTATGCCAGAATGGATTGGCTTTTACAAAAGGATTTAGTAGGTTATAAATTTATAGCTCTAAGGTTATTACAATATTCAAATTAAGGCATTGACCATATCCTACCTTGACTCTGAAGAAAGGCCCTTGGCATCTGGAAAACCTCTGTCAGCTGGGAAGGCACGTGACTGGCATCTTCTGGTCCTTATTTCTAGCTTGTTGCTTTTGGCTTCTGACTCCAGGGTCCTCTCTTAGCTTTTCCGGGGCAAACTCTGGATTTTCATTTCTTAGCTTAAGATCTCCCGGGACATTTTCTGTCTCCAAGCTTCCGCCCTTAAAGAACTCCAATAAGCAGATTTAGACCTACCTTGAAGGGTGCGGACACATCTTCATGAGAAAACCTAATCAAAAAATCCCACCCAACAATAGGTTTGTCCCCACAAGATTGGATTAAAACAACATGACTTTTCTGGGGTACATAACATTCAAACCAGCACACGTACATATCTGTTTTATAGGAGATCAAAATCTCAGAGGGACAGAGAATATAGTAGATTGCTAAATGAGCATTCAAAATGATCTTAGACTTTCAGGAAAAAGTAACAAGATGGAAAAATAGGGATATCTTTTTAGTCTGATATTTAGATTAAAACTTAATTGTGGAAATGACATAGGGGAGTCTTGGTTTGGCTGCAGTTTATGTGGCTAAATGCCTGTGTGTTATAATTGTTCATAGTTCAAGCATAAACTATTTGTAGGATTGCTTTAAGGGATATAATCTTATTCTCCATTTGGAATTTTGTGTTCAATTTAAGAGGGAGGAAAAATCATTAATTTATTAGGGAACAACTGGATGAAGGGAGCTAGAATGAAAATACAAGAAAATTTTTTTTAGTGCTGAAAGAATAGAACTGCCAACACAGAATCTTGTATTCAGCCAAAATATCCTTCAAGGAATGAAGGAGAAATCAAGACATTCTTGAATGAAAGAGAACTTAGAACATTTGTTGCTATCAGTGTCCCCTAAAAGAATGGCTAAAGGATGTTCTCTAAATGGAAAAGAAATGAAAAAAATAAGGAATCTTGCAACATCAGGAAGAAGGAGGTATATGGTAAGCAAAAATATGGATAAATATATGATGGATTGAATTATGTAACCCAGTTTGGACATGTTCTTGGTCTGGGTCTGCATTATGGGAAGGAAGCATTGCTCTGCTGACACCTCAATTTGGTATTTCTTCTAGCCTCACAACCATGAGCTAACACATTCTCATTGTTTAAGCCAACCTGTTGTTTGGTATTTGTTTTAGCAACCGAGAAGCTAGAATAGTACACTAGATGTTTGTTTTCCTCTTGAATTTTCTAAATAATATTTGAAGGATGAAACAAAGATTATAACACTGTCTAATTTGTCCTAAATTTATTTAGAGGAAATATTTAAGACAATTATATTATTAGTGGGGGAAGGTAAAGTGATGTAAAGGGAGGTTAAGTTTCTACATTTCATGGAAACTGGTAGAATGAAGAGACCAGTAGAATGCAACACATTATATATGTATGGACATTTAGAGCAACCACTAAAAAAGCTATGCAAAGAGATACACTTAAAAATAAAACCTTATAGACAAATCAAGAAAGTATTTTAAAAAAAGTTCATGTAGTCAACATAAATGCCTTAAAAAGAAAACAGAGAAACCAAATATCATTGAGACCAAACAGAAAACACAAAATAAATAGTCAGACTTAAACCCTAATATGTTTATAATTGCATTAAATGCAAATCATCTAAATGTACCAATTATAAATCAGGGATTAAAAGAGTGGATTAAAAAGCATAACCCAAGTATATGTGGTGTATAAGAAATTCACTTCAAATATAATGATGTAGGTAAGTTGGAGGTAAAATAATGGAAAAAGATATTAGCAAACATTAGCAAAAAGAAAACAGAAATGGCTATACTAATATCGGATAAAGTAGACTTCAGGGCGGGCCACGGTGGCTCAGCAGGCAAGGATGCTCGCCTGCCATGCCAGAGGACTGTGTTCGATTCCCGGTGCCTGCCCATGTAAAAAAAATAAAAAATAAATAAATAAATAAATAAATAAATAAGTAGACTTCAGAGCAAAGAAGATTATCAAAGACAAAAAGGGAGATTTCATAATGATAAATTATCATACCGCCAAGTATTGTAGCAATGCTAAATGTGTATGTACCAAACAACAAAGCTACAAAATATGTGAAACAAAAACTGATAGCACTAGAAGGAGAAATAGAAAAATCCACAATTATAGTTGGATACTCCAGCATCCCTCTCTCAGCAATGGATAGAACAACTAGACAGAAAATCTGAAAAGATATTGAAAAACTCAACAACATCATCAACCAACAAGATCTAATCCCCATTTATAGAATACTCTACCCAACAGCAGCAGAAAATGCATTCACTTCAAGTATCTACGGAACATATACCAAGATAGACTGTACTTCATGCCATAAAAAACATCTCAACACATTTATAAGAATTAAAAACTAACTGAATGTGTATTCCAACTGTAGTGGATTTAAACTAGAAATCAATAATAGAAATATAATGGGAATTTCTAAATAATTAGAAATTAACAATACACTTCTAAATAATCCATGGGTCAAAGAGAGAGTCTCAAGAGAAACAAAAAAAAAATATATTGAACGGCATGAAATAGAAAGTACAGCATATCAAAATTTGTGGGACACACCTAATGCAGTACTTAGAGGCCAATTTTAGCAATAAATCCTACATTAGAAAGGAGAACAAATCTCAAATCAAGATTCAGCTCCAACCTTAAGAACCTAGACAAAGAAAAGCAAAATATAACCCAGTAAAAAAGAAGGAAACAATAAGGGTAAGATTAGAAATCAGTGAAATTGAAAATAGGTAGAGAAAATCAATGAAACACAGACCTGGTCCCTTGAAAATATCAATAAAGTTTACAAGCCCTAACAAGACTAAATGAGAAAAACAGAGAAGACATGTAAGTACCATTATCAGGTATGGAAAAGGATATAACTATCGACTCTGCAGATGACACAAAGATAATAAAGGAATACTACTAACAACCCTATACACATAAGTTTGACAACTTGGATTAAATGGACCAATTTCTCAAAAAGCACAAATTACCACAATTCACCATACATGAAATAGATCATTTATGTAGCCCATTACCATTAAGAAAATATAATTCATAATTTAAAAAAAAACCTCCTCCAAAGAATTTCCAGGCTCAGAAAATTTCATTGAAAAATTCTACCAAACGTTTAAAGAATTAGCACCAATTCTGCACAATCTCTTCCATAACAGAGAAAAGAAGTGAACAGTTTTCAACTCCTTTTATGAAACTAGTATTGAACTGATACCAAAAGCAGACAAAAACAAAACAAAGCAAAATAAACCATGGACCATTATCACTCATGAATGTAGATTGAAAACCCATAATAAAATATTAGCAAATAGAATTCAGCAACATATAAAAAGATTTACACACTATGAGCAAGTGAGATTCACTCCAGTAATGCAAGGCTGCTTCAATATTCAAAAATAAATAGTGTAATTCACCATATTAACAGGTTAAAAAGAAGAATCACATAAGCACTAGCAATTATACAAAGAAAGCAGTTGGCAAAATTCAACATCCATTCATTATTAAAAACTCTCAAACTGGGTGGGCCATGGTGACTCAGTGGCAGAGTTCTTGCCTGCCATGCTGGAGACCTGGGTTCGATCCCCAGTGCTTGCCCATGCCAAAAAACAAAAAACTCTCATACTATATGCAAGAAATGTATACAAGCAATGTATATTAAGCAGTCTAACAAGGTTGCAAGATGCAAGATAAACATACGTATTAATTGTACTTCTATATACTAGTAATGAAACACCTTACTATAAAAGGGCATCCTGGAAATGTTCTTTACTTTGACTCTATCAATCCATGCTCTTTGTCTTGACTAGATCAATATCCTGGTTGCAATGTTGTATTATAGTTTTGCAAGATGCTACCATTGGTGGTAACTGGGTAAAGGATATGTGAGATATCACTCTATTATTTTTTTTACAGCTGCATGTGAATTTACAGTTATCTCAAATACATTTTTTAATAAAATAATTGATTTGTTTATTATAACAGGACTCATGTTATATTGGCAGATACATGAACAAAACTCTGCCAGTGATTATGTTAATCCCACTACAAAATTCTATTTCTGTTCTTATCATGTAGCAGAGTGATCCTTTTTCTAAGGTATTACATCCTCCCTGATATTTTCTTTGCTTTCCTCAGGCTAACTGAAGTGTTCTTTACTCAATACTTCCATTGTCATTTCTGTATCCCCTTCTCCTTGCACAGTTCCTTCCAGGAGGTAGGTAAAATTTGTTGAGTGAATTAAACATTTTTAAGAGGATTAATTGACAATTAGAGCATGTAAAATGCAGAGGAAAATTTGCCAGACTAAGTAAAAAAAAACTAAAAAAAAAAAAGCATCCTGACTTGTCACTAGCCCAGCAAGTGAAAACTATTAACCAACAAAAAATAATTGTCCCCTTTGTGCTTCTTTTTAGGCTAATTACTGCATATATATTTAGTATTATTTTATTTTATTATTACTAGTATTATTTTATATGGGAACTTATTTTATCCATAATTTAATAAAACATTTTTTTATATAGTGAACAGAATAATTTTTCAGATCATTCGTGCACTTCTCATAGGATTACACTTTCTAAGGTGAAATAAAATTGTACACACTTCAGTATGATCAAGTTTTATTTTTATTATTAATAAATTATAGGTTTTCGAAGCAGTACAATTCAGTATATAGTGAACTCATGTTTGGGCCTATATTTTTTCTTAAGAAAGAATTACAATTTAACAAAAAGTTGATTTCCTGAAGTGCTGGCAGATTTGCAGTTCATATGTGCCAAACGTATCTAAAGTACAACAACCAGTTCATAAAAACCTATCTCTTTTTATGAATGCAAATGGCACATATTTCATGAATGAGTAATAAATCTTTTTTTCTAAGTAAAGATAATTTTTTATCCTGGAATTTAATACAAATATATGGCTACATCAGCTAAAATAAAAACTTATAAATATTTATAACTAAGTTGGGAATTCAATTTAACTTTGTCCGTATAAGAGTTCCCCTATTGAAACTCTCTGTGTTTCTACAGAAAGTATACAATAGATATTTAAACAAGGTTTCCTTTTCTGCCATAACAAGTCCTGTAGCTCTACAATTGCAGGGTGAATACACATCAGAAATTTTGATTGCCTGCTTTGGCTTAATTTCTTGGTAATTACTACATCGTTTTCCAACACTTTCACATCTCTCCCGTTAAAGACAAAGCAAAACAAAAATCTCAATTGAATCTCTTATCTGCATCCAGCTATAACACTGTCTCTTCATCTTTGGAGACTTGTTTGCCCACAGTAGCTCTGTTTTCTCACATGGATTTTACTCTGAAATCCTTTCCAATTGCCTTCTATCACCATCATTCCAAAATAACAGTGTTTGCTAATATCCCCAATGACTCTCGTTTTTCCCAATGCCTGTTTAGACCTTGTAAGTCCTCATCATATTTGGCTTCTCAACATTTGAAAGGGTTGACCATTCCAACCATTTCAGACATAACATGTTCCTGGTTCCCTACAGTTTTTCTTTTTCTTTTTTAATTAATAGACTTTACTTTTTGGAACATATTTAAATTTAAAGAAAATTGAACAAATAGTACAGACAGTTCCCATATACACCCCCTGTCACTCAGTTTCCCCTATAATCAGTATCCTACTTAAGGATGGTTCATTGGTTACAATTAGTGAAGTAATATTGATAGATTTTTTTCAGAGTTTACATGAGGTTTATTTTCCCCATATAATACCTAATTATTAACACTTTTTAATTAGAGTCATACATTTGCTATAATTCATAAAAGAACATTCTTATGCTTGTATTATTAACCCTAGTCCATTGTCCACAACAGGATTCACTGTTATACAGTACCATGTTTTATCCTCCAGCTTCCATTCTAGCAACATACACAAACCAAAACTTCCTCTGGTTAACCACATTCAAATACATAAATCAGCGCTGTTTATTGCACTCACAATGCAATAATGTGCTACCGTCACCATCATCCATTTCCAATCTTCACAATCAACCTAAGTAGAAATCCTGTACAAAGTAAGCATCAAATCCCCACTTTCTATGCCTCATCTCCCCTCTGGTAATATATATTATGTATTCTAACCGTGAGTATTTAAATCATAATTAATTGATATCAGTGAGATCATAAAATATTTGTCCTTTTGTGCTTGATTATCTCATTCAGCATAAAGTCCTCAAAGTTCATGTTGTCACATGCCTCAGGATTTCATTCCTTTTTACAGCAGAACAATATGCCATTGTATGTATGTTTTGTTTATCCCTTCTTCAGTCGATGGGCACTTGGATTGCTTCCATCCTTGGGGAAATGTGAATAATTCTGCTACAAACATCAGTGTGCAAATATCTGTTTGAGTTCCTGCTTTCAGTTGTTCTGGATATATATGTCTAGTGATAGGATATTGCAATTCTAAATTTAGCTTTCTGAGAAACTACCAAACTGTCTTCCATAGCAGCTGCAGCATTTTACATTCCTCCTAGCAATGAATGAGTGTTCCTGTTAATCCCCATGCTCTCCAATACTTGTAATTTTCTGTTTTTTTTTTTTAATGGTAGCCATTCTAGTGGGTGGGAAATGATATATCATCGTGGTTTTGATTTGCATTTCCCTCAAAATGATAGTTGAACATCTTTTCATCTGCATTTTAGTCATTTGTATATCCTCTTTGGATATACAAAAAAGGTTTGTCTATTCAAATCTTTTGCCCATCTTTTAATTGGGTTGTTTGTCTTTTTATTGTTGGGTTGTAGGATTTCTTTGTATATTCTGAATACTAAACCCTTATTGGTTACATGGTTTGCAAATATTTTCTCCCATTGAGTAGGTTGTCTTTTCACTTTTGTGACAAAGTTGTTTGATGCACGAAAGTTTCTAATTTTGAGGAGATACTACTTATCTTTTTTTTCCTTTTGTTGCTTGTGTTTGGGTGTAAAGTCTAAGATACCATTACCTACCATAAGATCCTAAGAATGTCTTTCTGAGTTTTGTTTTCCCCACCTATATAATCAGATAATAATATCTACCATTATAGAGTTGTTTTAAGAATTATATAAAGTAATATATAGCCTGGAAACTTCTCAGCATTGAGCCTGGTATGTGGTCAGTACTAATATATAGTATTTATTCTTATAAATAGACGTAATAATGATGGACCCCATTTGTTTGCCCAGAGCACACTTCCCAGCTAATTAGTATCAGGGTGAAGTCTGTTCTCAGTGTTTCCAGATTGTTAGCACAATGAGCTTTCAAATTCCCTGCCTGCAGATTTGGCCCTTTATCACACAGATGATGTCTTAGTTTAAACATTCCCCTGGCCTTAGAACTGCAAATTTGTAAGCTAATAAATCCCCCATTGTAAAATCCAACCCATTTCCAGTATATTACATTCTGACAGCTTCCGTAAACTAAAACAGGTAGTGACACTAATATTAGACAAAATAGACTTTAATTCAAAAGCTATTATAAGCAACAAAAAATAAAATATGCTAATATGTTAAAAGAAAGAAGAAATAACAATCATAAATATGTTGCACCTAACCATGGTGCCCCAAAATAAAGGAGGCAAACATTAGCAAAACTGAAGGAAGAAATAGGCACCTCTACAATAATAGTTGGGGACTTCGGTATCCCCTTATCAATAGATAGAACATCCTGACATAAAATT
>PVIY010031541.1:0-29848 GCA_004026745.1 Myrmecophaga tridactyla | reverse complement strand
TCCAGAGTAGCCTCTCGACTCTATTTGAACTCTCTCTGCCACTGATACTTCATTAATTACACTTCTTTTTCCCCTTTTGGTCAGGATGGAATTGTTGATCCCACGGTGCCAGGTCTGCATTCATCCCTGGGAGTCATCTCCCATGTCTCCAGGGAGACTTTTACCCCTGGATGTCATGTCCCACGTAGAGGGGAGGGCAATGATTTCACTTGTAGAGTTGGGCTTAGAGAGACGGAGGCCACATCTGAGCAACAAAAGAGGACCTCCAGAAGTAACTCTTAGGCATACGTATAAGTAATCTAAGCTTCTCAGCTACCTACATAAGCTTCACAAGAGTAAGCCTCCTGATCAAGGGCAAGGCCTATTGATATGGGTGTCCCTAAAGTTTGACACGGTATCAGGGGATTCCCTGATGATAAGGTTTAATAGTTCTGTATTTTTCTCCCATCCCTCAGGGGACTTTGCCAATACTTTTTGATTATCTGCTTAATATACTCTAGGATGTATCCAGACATTACAATAATCTGTACAGAATTAAAGGACCTCTTTCTTGTTCTGTGCTCCCTGTGTTTCAGTTGTTTAAATGGGCTGTACAGATAGGTTGAATTAGATTATGCAATACAGAAAATTTCAGTTCCAGACCAAATAAACCTTTCTTCCATTGGTCTCAAAGAGTATGTATTTAGGCACTGTCTTCCTTACCCCTATGTTCTGAATTACTTTAACCCCAACCTGTTTGGCTTCATTTTTGTGTGTGTGTGGGCAAGCACCGGGAATCAAACCCAGGTCTCTTGTGTGCCAGGCGAGAACTGTGCCTGCTGGTCCACCATTGCCTGCCCTCTGCTTCATTTTTATCTCTAAATATCAGGTTCTATATATAAAACAGCCTCTCAAAATCCAGATATAATAATCACCACTCAGACTTAATGTGTCTGCTCTAAAAGCTTACAAACTATGCCCCTGTTTTCTTATAAGCATTTTGTAAAGGTGACCATACCATTGTTGTTCTTTGATTTCTGGCTTATTCTGTCTCACCAAGTATCCCACATGTTTATTCATATCCTTGCATGCCTCACGACTTTGTTCCTTTTTGTAGCAGCACAACCTTCATTCATACATATACACCATCGTTCAGCAGTCTACTTCTCCATCAATGCATCCTTCAGCCACCTGCATTCATCAGGCATCATGTAGAGGGCGCAATGTCCACAGTCCATCAACATTCTCAATTTTAGATAATTTCATCGTTCGCAAGAGAAAGAAAAACAACAAACACACCCTCGCCAAATAGGATCTAAACATCCTCTTAACCCTTGTCCCTTACTCCATTATTTACCTCTGCTGTTGCTGTGGTAGTGCTGATGGTTTCCTTTTGAACATAGCTCATAGTGTGCAATAGCAGTTTACTCTCTGTACCCTGGATTTAAACATTCTTTGTACAATAATCATATCTTTGAAGTAATTCTTGTGAGAACTAATTCATATTCTAGTGTTAATCAATGGGACACGTTGGTCTATGCAACCCCTTTCAATCTTGTTCATCTTTAATGTGGTGATATTATTTATAGACCCACTAGGAAACCACCTTCACTCCTATCTATTATCTTACATTGGAGTTCAACCACATTAACTAACGGTTCACCCATCTCTAGCTTCTACGTATCTCTAAGTCCTCTATATTTTGTATTAGAAGCCTCTGATTATACCTTTATGCTGGTCATAAAAGTGGAATCGTACAGTATGTATCCTTTTGCATCTGGCTATCTTCACTCAGCATTATGTCCTCAAAGCTTATCAGTCTGACGTTAGGTCGTCATTTTGTCCTACTGCTGCATAATATTCCATTGTATATATATATGTATATATATATATATATATATACCATATTTTGGTTGGTCCACTCATCTGTTGGACCAGATGAAAATGGTCCAAAGGAAAATGCAATAGTTTTCAAAGCACTCTTCAACAAGTAGTTATAGAACAAAGCTCAGAGTTTGTCATGGGTTACCGTACAATTATCTCAGATTTTTCCTTCTAGTTACTCCGGAACATTGGAGGTTAGAAGGAATAAATATTTTTTTACCATTACAATCAACTTTTTTTTCTTTTTCGTGAAAAATAGCATAAATACAAAAAGCAGTAAATTTCAAAGCACAGCACAACAATTAGTTGTAGAACAGGTTTCAGAGGCATAATCTTTTAACCAGCATATCAGAAGGCCTACCTATGTTTTTACAGGAATCAAATTGATCAGTTGCTTATATTGTCTGTTTTTTCCCCTAGCCTTTGAAGTTATCTGTAATTTATCTTTTCCCTCGTATTCAGTTTGCTAAAGGGTAATCTGAGTCATCTTCAATGCATTTTTAATTTATATTCTTGAACAGTTTTAAAAACGGGGCTTCCTTTCAATAATTTCATCATAGTTTTGTTTCTTCTAGTTTCATTAGATCAATGTAAAATTAAAATATTGTCTTAGGTAAATTTGGTTTTATACTTTTATGTATTCTATTTTCAACAACATTTTCATTCAATCTGAGTTTCTAAATCTCCTTTCTACATCTTAAATCATTTGCTTTGTTCAAAATAATGATCATGTTGATGAATGCACAGCTATGAGATGATATTGTGAGCCATTGATTGTACACCATCTATAGAATATTTGTATACCAGGAATGTTTATATGTTTGTTAAGGTTTTACAATAAAAATATATATTTTTAAATCATTTGATTTTAATTCTGCTCACAAAAGTCATGTACAGGGAGCTGATGCTTAATTTGTGCAGGATTTTTAATTAGGTTCATTGCAAATGTTTAGAGATGGATGACCTCAAGGTGATGGTAGCACATTATTTGAATGTAATTACAGCACTGAATTATGGGTGTGATTAGGGTTGTATGTGTCACTAAAAGGAAAGCTAGAAGATAAAACTTGGGACAGAATAACATAATGAATCCTGTTATAGATGATGCCTGGGGCTAATAGTAGAAATATAAGAATGTTCTTTCAGGAACTAGAAGAAATGTACATCATGATTAAAAGGTGTTAACAATAGGGTGGTATATGGGAAAAAATATATCTAATGCAAACAATGAACTATAGTTAACAGTAGTATTTTAATTGTTTCATTGGTTTTCACAAAAGTACCGCACTGATGCTAAATTTCAGTAATAAGAGGGTATATGGGTATTGGTTTTTTCTCTTTGGAGTGATGAAAATATTCTCAAATTGATTGTGGTGATGAATGCACAACTCTGAATATACGATAAGGCATGGATTGTATACTTTGGACAGATTGCGTGGTGTGTGAATATATCTCAATAAAATTAGTTTAAAAAATACATAAAACTGCTTTTTAAAATTAGATGCCAGTACACACTATAGACTCGTTCTTGGACATGGAATCTTATCTTCTTCTTTTTTTTTTTAAACTCTTGGGACGGTCCTTCCTTAGGCATTATCTTATTCAATCTCATTTTGTATATAGATTAAAGCAGAGTTTGTAATATTAGAGCACTTCTTTACTTTGTGTCCTTTTGATACAGGATGTGAGCTGCAATGAAATTCAAACAATACCTTCTCAAATTGGTAATTTGGAGGCCTTGAGAGACCTTAATGTAAGAAGAAATCACTTAGTACGTTTGCCTCAAGGTAAGATTCTGTGGAATTTTATTATTTGTTTATTTTAAAGATCTCTTAGATTTGTAGGTAAAAGACAAAAATGTGTAAAGGATATGGCCAATATTTGAAATGTAATGGCTTATTTAGTTCCATTGTGAATTTTGAAAGTTAAATTCTTCCCTAAAGCTATGATAACTATAGACCAGTGATTTTATTTTTAGATTTTGTCAGCTTATACAATCTATAAATTAGATTGGGCACACTGGGACCTTCACATTTATTGGGGTTAATAGAACGTATTTTTGATAAGAGAATAGTTTACTGTAATCAAAAACATTCTCACAATTAGCACAGACAGATGGACTTTGAACTGAATTTAATAACCTTATCCTTTATTGGAAATGTTCAAACAGAGGCTAGAATGTAGAATGAATAATGAATCAGGAAGATACTGCCCTAGGTGACCCATTATCTTAGGCTGACCATAAATTTTGTTATTACATGTATTTGAATAACAAATGTGGTTAAATAAATTAAGTATAATTTGTCAGTCTTTCAAAAATATGGAATTCATGAAAGAAAAGTCTAGCAAAGATAGTGAAATGAGGAGAACCATTATTTTATTGAGTTCAGAATGCATTTTTTTATAACGCTTTCGTTTATGGAAAATTTTCTACATAAATTTAGAGAACGGTGAACCCCGTGTACCTATCACCCACCTACAATAACCATAAGCTCGTGGTAACTCTTCTTTCATCTGTATCCCCACTCACTTCCCTCTACCTTACTGTCTAGATTAATTTGAAACAAATTCCAGAAATTTACCCATAGACATTTCAGAATGCATATCTTAAAAATAAGAATTCTTCAGAAAGTATTTCCATGGCAATGATGTTCTGTGTTCTACAAAATATGACTTATAGTATATAATAAATGTCATATTAACTTATACTTTGCTTTCACCATCGAATCCAAATGTTTATACCAATTTGATCCAGTTCTCCATGTAGCTTTGACATTTTGGATCCCAAAAACATGTCAGAAAGTGACTTTTCCAACCTACCTGTACTCAACAACAACATCAGCCAGAATCCTATGTATCTTTACTCTCCTGAGCTTGTGTGGTAGCCTTCATAACTCTTATCTTACTCATTTCCTCCTTAATCAGTTTTCTATTACTTTGGCGTGTAAATGAAGGTCCTCAGAAGAACTGACCAAAATTATTTCACTACATGTTATAACCCAAAATTTCCATCCAGGATTACAACTCTCTTTAGAACCCACCTACTGTGGTTGATCTTAAGAGGCTTAATCTTGTAATAATATTTACTTACTATGAAATCTTTTTAAGGAAAACACTGGGATTGATTTACTAAGTATTAAAATTGAAGGCTTTAGATGATAATTGCAGTCTAATAATTATGCCATCTAATTTATTTCAGTATTTTCTTTTCATTGCATACTACCAAGAAAATTATGTCACTTGAATAGTTTCAAATGTTTTTTAACAGCTTATTTTGTAATCTCAGAATAATCAATTAAACTGAGATGGCAGGAGAAGACTTAAACATCTACACAAAAACAAGTTAATATGAAAGTTCATGATAACTCATTGGTGATCTCTAAAATATTAGAGTTTGGTATATAATGTGTTACGTCTTTTGTTAACTTGCCATTTGGAATTTTAATTAATTTTATTTTTATAAAATAACATATTACATCATTTAAAAAGTCTAATTGTATTAAATAGTGTAGAATAGATAATTGCTCTCTCTTGCCTCAATTCCATCCCTTCCCCATTTCTAATGACCAGAAGTATCTACCTTTAACTCCTCTGACTCTTTCTACTTGTGTTACATATTTCTAGATAAAAGTGCTTTTATAACTGCTGATGGATTTATCAACTTTGACACTTATGTTAACTTCCTGTTATGGTAGATGAAGATTTAACTTCCTTACATTATCACCATAACATACCTTTATTTCTCTTCTCCCATATTCCCAGAATAGTTTTATTACAGCTTTTGGTCTGATTGTTTTTTACTTTATATAGTAAGCTAAGTAAATATTGCTCCCTACCAATACAAGTGATGTACTCTCATTTCATTTCCTTTCTTGTACATCATTTGGTTTTGTTTTCTAGAGTTAATAATTCCTGGTTTTATCATTTGCTTAATTAGTTATGTACTTATGGCTAATTTCTCCCACTTTTTCCAGCAGTCTCTCAATACCCCTTCTGAGTCAAACCAATCAGATTATCTATCACTTCCATTTTTTTCCCTGCATATCTCTCTCACTGAGTCATTTTTCCTTCACTTCTAATCTGGATTGGTGTTTTTCCAATGTTGCTACCTAGCTTTTTGACTCCTGTGTAGAGTACTCTGATTCCTGGACTCCTCATTTTTTTTTTTTTTTTGATGGACCACAACTTCTAATAGTTTTATGAGAACATGTCATAGAGGGAAACCTTTTGAGACTTCAGATTAAAAGAAATACCTTTATTCTGCCCTTGATCGTTTTTTTAAAAAATATTTTTATTGAGAAATCTTCATACACATACAGTCCATACATGGTATATAATCAGTGGCTCACAATTTTATCACATATTTGTGTATTCACCATTATGATCAATTTTAGAACATTTGTATCACTCCAGAAAAAGAAATACAAATTAAAAAGAAAAAAATTCATACATCCCATATCCCCTTACTCCTCCGTGTCATTAGCCACTAGTATTTCAATCTACTCAATTTTTTACCCTTTATTCCCACCCCCATTTATTTATTTATCCTTATTTTTTTACTCATGTGTCCACACCCTGGATAAAAGGAGCATCAGACACAAGGTCTTCACAATCACACATCTGCCCTCAATCTTAATTAATAATTTGTTTGGCTGTAGATTCTAGATTGAAAAATCATTTTCTTTCCGAATTTTAAGGTCTTTTCTCCATTATCTTTCAGCTTTTGGTGTTACAATTAAAAGCCCAGTGCCATTCCTAAGCCCAGTCCTTTTATTTGTAACCAATTTTTTCTATCTGAAGGATATAAGAATCTTCTCTTTTTTTTCTGCTTTGAAATTTTATGATGCCATACCTTGATGTGATACATTTCAATTCAGTGTGCTAGATACTTAATCGGCTCTTTTTCAAACCAGAGATTCATATCTTCAATTCTAGGAAATTGTTTTACACTTCTCTTGATAATTTCTTCTCCTGTGGTTCCTCTGTTCTCTCTGTCTGGAATTTTTATTAATTGAATGTTAGGCCTCTGATTGATCATAGATTTTTCTTCTTTCTCAATTTGTTTTACCCTCAGGGGAAGATTTCTTTGATTTAAGTTCCTGCCATTTTGAATTTTTAATTTCTACAGCATATTTTTCAAGAAGTCTTGAAAGAAGTACTCTTGTTCTGATTTTTTTAAAAAAACATCCTTTTCTTATTTTAGTATTCCAACATCTTGTCTCACTGCGATTAGAGATATAATTCTAGTTTTTAATTTTTTCTCTTTCCAGCATAGTATCTGTTTCTTCTAAGTTATTTTTTTCTGTTGGTTTGTTTTGAACTTCATCTTACAGGTTGGAAACTTTTGTAAATGCCTGTGGATCGTATATTGTCTGTTTATAGTTGACTCCAAGTTCTGAGTGTACAAGAAAGGAATTGTATCATAGTAATTAATATAGCAAGCTGGGTATTTGATTGGGTAACACTCCATATCAGTATCTGAAGGTCATTTATATACGACTGTATAGTTTCTCCAGAGAGAGTACCTTCATTCCTTCTACATTGTTGTGTATTCCTAATTAATGCCATTCTAGTAGCTGAGGATGAGAAGCTGCTGAGGTCTCACCATTAAGTGTGTAGACTTATTTAATTCTCCATTTTCATCTGGCAACTCATGACTACGTTCCATTCTGCCCGGGGTCCCTGAATTTAGAGCTTTTTTGAAAATTATTACAGGTTTACAGAAAAAACGTGCAGAAAATACAGACTTCCTGTTTACACCTGTTCCACCCCAGATCTTAGAGTGCTTGGGTTGGTGCAGCCCCAAGATAAAGGAACCTGCTAGGGACAGAATCAACCTGAGTTTTATTAGGACTTATCAACAGGAGAGGGTCTCCAGTGGTAGCCATCCAGGATGCAGGTGGCACTCTGCAAAGTCAGGAGTGCAAGAGGCAGCTTATAAGAGTTTAGGACAAAAACATTCCATAGGATATGAGAACAGAGTTTCAGCAGGGTCTCATGACACAGGGGTTTGGAGATTAGTTATCAACAGTGACCAGGGAATCAGCAGGGTCTCATGACACAAGGGTTTGGAGATTAGTTATCAACGGTGACCAGGGAAGAGGCGTTTTAATGCGTTATAAGATAAATTTATGATAGTATCTGTACATTCCTTCCTTCCTGAGATCTGTTGACTTTTAACTTCTGTCTTGGTCACGTAGGCAGCTACATGCAGCCTCTTGTTCTCAGTATGGAGGGGGTGCCCAGGCCCTGGGTCTCCATATTACCCCCCTCACCCCATTATCTTTTTTTAACTTTTCTTTGTTGTATAATATAACATACATACAAAGCAAAGAAAGAAAAAAGCAATGGTTTCAAGCACTCTTCAACAAGAAAGTTACTAGGACAGATCCCAGGGTTTGTCATGGGCTACCATACACCATCATCTCAGATTTTTCCTTCTAGCTGCTCTAGAACATTGGAGTCTAGAAAGAATGTATGTATCTTTTATCATCACTTTTTTGTGTGAAAAATAACATGTATACTGTTCTAGTTTGCTAGCTGCTGGAATGCAATATACAGAAACGGAATGGCTTTTCAAAAGGGGAATTTAATAAGTTGCTAGTTTACAGTTCTAAGACCAAGAAAATGTCCTAATTAAAGCAAGTCTATAGAAGTGTCCCATCAAAGGCATCCAGAGAAAGATACCTAGGTTCAAGAAGGCCCATAAAGTACAGGGTCTCTCTCTCTCAAGTGAGAAGGCACATGGCATGGCGAACAAAGTCAGGGTTTCTCTCTCAGCTGAAAGGGCACATGGCGAGCAAGGCATCATCTGCTAACTTTCTCTCCTGGCTTCCTGTTTCATGAAGCTCCCCGGGAGGCTTTTTCCTTCTTCATCTCCAAAGGTCACTCGCTAGTGGGCTCTCTGCTTCTCATGGCTGTATCGTTCTTCTCTGGGTCTCTCTGAATCTCTTTCATCTCCAAAATGTTTCCTCTTTTATAGGACTCCAGAAACTTATCAAGACCCACCCAAATGGATGGAGACATGTCATCACCTAATCCAGCTTAACAACCACTCTTGATTAAATCACATCTCCAGGGAGATGATCTGATTACAGTTTCAAACATACAGTATTGGATAGGGATTATTCTGCCTTTATGAAATGGAATTTAGATTAAAACATGGCTTTTCTAGGGAACATACATCCTTTCAAACCAGCACATATACTAAAAAATAATAACTTTCAAAGAATAGCACAACAATTAGTTGTAGAACAGATTTCAGAGTTTTGGATGGGTTACAATTCCAAAATTTTAGGTTTTTACTCCTAGCTGCTCTAAAATACTAGAGATTAAAGGAAATATCAGTACCATGATTCAGCAGTCTTACTCGTTTGTTAAACCCTACCTTCTCTGTATAACTCTGTTATCACCTCTGATCTTTCTGTCCCACTCTTTCAGGGTATTTGGGCTATGGCCTTTCTAAATTTTTCATGTTGGAGGGGGCTGTCAGTCATATGGGGTAGGAAGATGGAACTAGCTGATGTTCTGGAGAGGCTGGGCCCTCTAGGTTTCAGGACTTATCTGATCCAGTGACTCATCTAGAGGTTGTAGGTTTCTAGAAAGTTCCCATAGTTAGTGCATGGAACCTTTGTAGAATCTTATATATTGCTCTAGATGTTCTTTAGGATTGGCTGGAATGGTTTTGGTTGGGATATTTTCAAGGACTATCCGTGTTGTCACATGTATCAGAACTTAATTACTTTTCACAACTGAATAATATTCCATTGAATGTATATGCCATATATTATTTATCAATTCTGTAGTAATAAAGCTAGAATTAAATTAGTTTTTCCTAAAAGTAAAATTTTATCAATAATATTTCAACTAGCTCTCTATCAACTAAAAATCTAGGTTTTTGTCTAATGCTCCACAGTGTGACACGAACAAATGATAAGACATAAATCATAGTAAATCATAGTCTCAGAATTCAGGCCTGTAAGGGACTTTATTAAATAACTAAGCCAGCCCTCTCATTTTCAAAGGAGGAAATGTGTGTGAAGTGACTTACCAAAGGCTTGCTAGAGAGATATCTGGATTTCAATACAGATATTAACCAATTCACCCTCAAAATCCCATCTCCAGTTTCATAGCCCACCCAATGAATCTTTTGCTCCTTTTAAATCTCCTTCATGTTGCTAAGGTTTTAGTTATATAAAACCCCCTTTCCAGTCAAACAGAAGAAATAATTCAAATAGAGAAAACCAAACTTTGTTTCAGTAGTTCAATGAATATTTTGAGTAGTTCATTTTCCAGCCTCCTAGATAGCTGACAGGCATTGCTAACCTGATCATCCA
This sequence comes from Myrmecophaga tridactyla, assembly GCA_004026745.1. Lineage (NCBI taxonomy): Eukaryota > Metazoa > Chordata > Mammalia > Pilosa > Myrmecophagidae > Myrmecophaga > Myrmecophaga tridactyla. Next base: position 19,649 of record PVIY010031541.1, on the reverse strand, counting down.
TTTCAGAGTTGCAGAGAACCTTAATTTCCACAAAGCCTTCCTGAGCAAAAGGACTACATTTGGGAAAGCAGTGAAAATAGAGATGAGAAAAACAGTTCAAAATTGGTTGATTTTTGTTCTTGCCATTGTGGAATTTTAGTCTTCTAAGCATTCCTTCAGTTCCTACATATGATATTTTAATGTCAATCCAGAAAAAAAAAAGGGAGGGGGGCTGTGAAAAGATACTGAGCAATTCAGTATGCCTTGCCCTCCTTATTGCTCACTGTAGTCCAGCCGCCTGGCCTTCTCTTCTTTCAATGTACTTCCAAGTCCTCACTGGCTCAGACCTTGACATTCTGCCAACTGGTGGTTCTCATCCTTCTGGCCTTGGTTGGTTCCAGTGCCACCTCTCAGAAAGGCTTTGCCTGTCTGCTAGCTGATGTTGCCCCCACCCCCACCCCACCACTCTAAGTCGCCACGCTATTTTATTTTCTTCATGGAGCTTTAATCACTATCACGAACTACATTATTTACTTGTTTACTTGCTTATCGTCTGTCTCCTCCACTAGAAACAAACTTCCAAAGAGCAAAGACCTTGTTTGTTTTATTTGTTGGCATTCCAACTCTTTGCACAATGCCTGACATAGTGGAAATATTCAATGAATATTTGTTGAATGAATGAATAAACAAATTCATAATAATGGTAGATTAACAATGGACAGTCATGCTTAAAAAGGAAGTGATATGTAATCCTCAATGAAACAGCATTGAGGACTTTTACATATTTTACAGAAGCAGACACTACATATTATTAATTGCTCCTCCTACCATCTGCTTCTCATAGCATCCCCCCCCTGGGGGGTCGAGATCTTTCATGTCTTATGAAAGAGGCTGGAGAGGGCAATTCTGGGTGGAGAAAACTTCTAACTTTGCTTGCTTCTTCTTCCCTACTATTTACATTCAGCTATTTCTGAAAAACAATTCAAGTTAAAAAATATGTAATGTCAACTATATGATCATATTGTGAGCCATTGATTGTACACCATGTATGGACTGTATGTGTGTGAAGATTTGTCAATAAAAATATATTTTTAAAAAATATGTGTTGTACGGTATATGGATAGTGAGTAAGAAAACAAAGACAAAAAAATAAATAAATAATGGGGGGATAAGGGTATGGGATGTTCTGTGTGTTCTTTTTTATTTTTCTTTTTATTTTTTGGAATTTTTGAAAATGTTCAAAAATTATGATGGATGTACAACTGTGATGATACTATGAACCGTCGATTCTACTTTGGATGATTATATGGTATGTGAATATAGCTCAGTAAAATTGCATTAAAAATATATATACATGTGATGTAGCAACTAGAATGTATGTCTACTGTAGAGACACAGTGATTAAGAGAATCACAAAGTTAGAAGAAAAGCTCAAGCTTTGTTGTACTAAATACTTACTGCAGTCATCACTTTTTTAGACCTTCTCTCCCATGTGGTCTCTCCAATGAATATGAAGTCCAGATATATAGGAAAAACATTTATCATACTTGTGTCATTTATGAAACTTCTCAGCTCTGTGAATTTTCTGATGCATAAAAAGACCTGCTCTCTCAGAGAAGAATTCCCTGTGCATGGGGCTCTTGTAAATCATCTTTCTTGTTTAGTATTATGATTTAGAGGAGAAAGTTTTCTTACAGCTACTATAGATACAGGATTGCTATTTCGTGAAGTCTTTTATTTGGCCATTTTAGCAGGTGATCTCAGGCTTGCTGTATTTGGTAAATTTAAGGTTGGCCTATGCTTTTCCTTGCCTGTCTTTTTACGGAAGATTTCTTCCCACATGGTGTTCCTCACTCAGTATTATTACTGATTATAAAGTCACATTTACTTCCACATTCATTCTGCAACTTATTAATGCAGAACTTTCTTTTAGATCCTGAGTTGTCAGCATTCCAGGGAGCTCCCAAGGTATAAACCTCCCATTTATAAACCCCTGGAATCTTTCTCTTTTAGAATGATCTTGTACTTCTCACACATAGAAAAAGGATTTTACAATGTCCCTTGCAGTTGAGGGTGCATTACTGCTTATTGGTTTTGATGCCCTATGGCCTTCCTTTGAAGAATCTGTGTGATATTCTGCCTCCTACATATCAGACAAGGAGCCTTTCCAGGATACAAACTCTTTGGATTCTAGGAACATCTATCCTTGTTGAGGATTCCCCACATAGGTATCATTCCATTCTCCATTTTTATCTTGAGAATGAAGCACTCTTATCTTCCAGGGAAATGTGTCATTTGGATTTGCAGATCACAAAGCCCCCAAGATATTTCAGAAGAAGAGGCAGAGGCAGGGCCCACAGCGGCCAAAAGGCTACAAAAGCCTTAGGATCCTGCTGGGTAAGAAGCCAGCCCTTGTTATGGTCAATCAGTGGAGGTGTCCTGTGGCAGCAGCACTCTGCCCTGGGTACCTGAAGGGACCCTCATCATCTGAGTATCATGCTTGCTTGTCCAGCTCTGCTGGTATGGGGGGCACCGCCAAAGCATCAGCACCACAGCCACCTGCTAATTGGTCACAGCCACCCACAAATAAGCATACCCAGGCATCTCCACTCAGCCAGTGAGTTTGCTTATTCTAATTCTTTCAAATCAGTGAGATCATACAATATTTGTCCTTTTGTAACTGGCTCATTTCACTCAACATGATGTCTTTAAGGTTCATTCATGTTGCATATGTCAGGATTTCATTCTTTTTTACAGCTGAATAGTATTCCATTATAAATATATATCATACTTTATTCATCAGTTGATGGACAGTTGGTTTGCTTCCATCTTTTAGCAATTGTGAATAAAGGTGCTATCATCATCAGTGTGGAAATCTGTTTGACCCCCTCCTTACACTTCTTTAGGGTACATAGTAGTGGGATTGCTGGGTTCTATGGTAGTTCTAAACTTAGCTTTCTGAGGAACTGCCATGCTTTCTTCCACAGTCACTGCCATTTTGCAATTCTACCAGCAGTGAATGAGTGTTCCTATTTCTCTGCACCCTCTCCAACACTTGTTATTTTCCATTTTGTTAAAAACAGCCATTATCATGGGTGTGCAAGGTATGTCATTATGGTTTTGATTTGCATTTCCCTGATGGCTAATGATGTTGAACATCTTTTCATGTGCTTTCTGGGCATTTGTATATCTTCTTTGGAGAGATGTCTGTTCCAGTCTTTTGCCTATTTTTGATTGAGTTGTTTGTCCTTTTCTTGTTAAGTTTAAAGATTTCTATATATTCTGATTGATAATCCTTTCTTGTATATATGGTTTCCAAATATTTTCTCCTATTTTGTAAGTTGTCTTTTTACTTTCATGACTAAGTCATTTGGAGAACAACATTTTTTTATTTTCATGAGGTCCCATTTACCTATTTTTTTCTTTTGTTGCTTGTGTTTTGGGTATAACGTCTAGGAGACCATTGCCTAACATACAGTCCTGAAGACGCTTCCCTACAAACATTTTTCGCCTAAGCATTTGATAATTCTAGCTCTTATATTAAGGTCTTTCATCCTTTTATTTTATTTTTATTTATTTATTTTTTTATATATGTTGTGAGGTCTGGAACCTCTTCTTTTTATTTTGCAAATAGAGATCCAGTGTTCCCATCACCATTTGTTGAAGATACTATTCTTTTCCAATTGAGTGATCTTTGCTACTTTGTCAAAAATCAGTTGAGCATAAATGTGAGGGTTGACTTCTCAGCTCTCAGTTCTATTCCGTTGGTTCTTTTAGTTGCTATTGTGAATGGATATTTTTCCAGTTGTTCATTGCTTTTGTTTAGAAACACTACTGATTTTTGGTTGTTGATCTTGTATCCCACCACTTTCCTGAATTCATTTATTAGCTCTAGTAGGTCTATTGTGGATTATTCAGGATTTTCTGTATATAGGATCATATCATCTGTAAATATTTGAAGATTTACTTGTTCCTCTCTAATTTGTATGCTTTTTGTTTCCTTTTCTTTGCCTAATTGCTCTGGTAAGAACTTCCAGTACAATGTTGAATAACAATGGTGATAGTGGGCATCCTTCTCTTGTTCCTGATATTAGAGGGAAAGTTGTCAGTCTTTTACCTTTTAATATAATATTAGCTGTTAGTTTTTCATATATGTCTTTATCAAGTTAGGAAATTTGCTTTTACTCCTATCTTTCAAAGTGCTTTTATCAAGAAAGGATGCTGAATTTTTGTCAGATGCTTTTTCTACGTCAAATGAGATGATCATGTGGTTTTTTTCCTTCATTCTGTTAATATGGTTATTCTAGTTTGCTAGCTACCAGAATGAAATATACCAGAAACAGAATGGCTTTTAAAAAGGGGAATTTAATATGTTGCTAGTTTACAGTTCTAAGGCCAAGGAAATATCCAAATTAAAGGAAGTCTATAAAAATGTCTAATCTAAGACATCCAGGAAAGATACCCTGATTCAAGAGGGCCAGTGAAGTTCAGGGTTTCTTTCTCAATTGGAAAGGCAAATGACGAACACAGTGAGGGTTTCTCTCTCATTTGGAAGGGCAGATGGTGACCACAGCATCATCTCCTAGCTTCCTCTCCAGTTCTCTTGCTTCATGAAGCTCCCTAGGTAGCGTTTTCCTTCTTCGGCTCCAAGGTCACTGGCTGGTGGACTCTCTGCTTCTTGTGGCTATGTCGTTCTGAAGCTTTCTCCAAAATGCTTCCTCTTTTAAAGTATTCCAGTAAACTAATCAAGACCCACATAGAATGGATGAGATACGTCTCCATCTAATCAAGTTTCATACCCACAATTGATTGAGTCACATCTCCATGGAGATAACCTTATCAAATTTCCAGCCTATAGTGCTGAATAGGGATTAAAAGAAACCATTGCTCACACAAGATTGATTAGGATTAAAACATGGCTTTTCTAGGATACATATATCCTTTCAAACCAGCATAGTGGTATACTACATTAATTGATCGTTTTAGAACATTTTGCATCACTCCAGAAAAAGAAATAAAAACAAAAAGAGAACTCACACATCCTCTACCCCTTACTCCTCGCTCTCATTGACCCATAGTATTTCAGTCTACTCAATTTTTACCCTTTATCTTCCCCTATTATTTTGATTTTTTTTTCTGTTGAACCAACCTTGCATATCAGGGATAAATCCCACTTGATAATGATGTATAATTCTTTTAATATGCTGTTGAATTGGTTTTCTAGTCCTTTGTTGAGGTTTTTTACATCTATTTTCATAAGATATATTGGTCTGTAGTTTTCTTTTCTTGTGGTATATTTTGTCTGGCTTTTGTATGAGGGCACATTGATCTTATAGAGTACATTAGGGAGTATTCCCTCTTCTTCAGGTTTTTGGAAGAGTTTGAACAGAATTGGAGTTAATTTTGCTTGGAATATTTGGTAGAATTCCCTTCTGATGCCATCTGGTACTGGGCTTTTTTTGTTGGGAGGATTTTGGTCATTGATTGACTCTCCTTACTAGTAATTAGTTTGTTGAGATCTATTTCTTCTTGAGTCAGTGTAGACAGTTTGTGTGTTTCTAAGATTTGTCCATCTCATTTAGGTTGTCTGATTTATTGTCATGTAGTTGTTCATAGTATCCACTTATAGTCCTTTTTATTTCACCATGGTTGGTAATAATGTCCTGCCTTTTCATTTCTGATTTTTGTTATTTTTATCACTTCTCTTTTTTTCTTTGACAGTCTAGCTAAAGATTAGTCAATTTTGTTTGTTTTTTTCAAAGAACCAACTTCTGGTTTTGTTGATTCTCTCTACTGATTTTTATTTTGAGTGTTCTGTTTCATTTATTTCCACTCTGATCTTTTTTCTTTCCTTCCCTCTTGCTTTGGATTGTTTGTTCTTCTTTTCTTAGTTCTTCTGGTTTTGAAGTTAGGTCTTTGTTTTGAAGTTTTCTTTTTTTTAATATAAGCATTTAGAGCTATAAATTTCCTTCTTACCACTGCCTTCATTGCATTCCTTATGTTTTGGTGTATTGTATTTTCATTTTCATTCACCTCCAGATATTTCCTAATTTGCTTCTGATTTCTTCTTTAATACATTGGTTGTTTAAGGGTTTTTTGTTTAATTTCCACATATTTGTGAATTTTTCCTTTCTCCATCTGTTATTGATTTCTAGCTTCATTCCATTGTGGTTGGACAATGTACATTGTATAATTTCAATATTTTTTAATTTGTTGAGAGTTTTATGACTCAATATATGGTCTCTCCTGGAGAATGTCCCATGTTTACATGAAAAGAATGTGTATTCTGGGTCCTTTGGGTTGCAGTGTTCTATGTCTGTTTATTAAGTCTAGGTGGTTTAGTGTATCATTCAAGTCCTGACTTCCTTATTGATCTTCTGACTAGATGGCGACATCTATTAGCTTTCTCTCCAGGCTTCTTGTTTCATGAAGCTCCCCTGGGGCATTTTCCTTCATCTCCAAAGGTCTTTGGCTGCGTGGGCCCTCATGGTTCTTGTGGCTCTCTCCTCTTGTGGCTCTGTTGATCTTGTAGCTTTCTCCTCATTCTGAAGCTTCTCCAAAATGCTTCCTCTTTCAAAGGACTCCAGTAAACTAATCCAGACATACCTGGAATGGGTGGAGTCACATCTCCCTCTAATTAAAAGTTAATACCCACAATTGGGCAAGTCACAGATCTATGGAGATAATCTAATCAAAACATTCCAACCTACATTATTGAATAGGGATTAAAAGAAAGGGTTGCTCCCACAAGATTGGATCAGGATTAAAGCATGGCTTCTTTAGGGTTCATAATCCTTACAAACCAGTACAGTGCATATATATTTATAATTGTTACATCTTCCTGTTGAATTGTCCCCTTTATCAGTATGTAATGACCCTTTTGCCCCTTGAACTGTTTTTCACTTAAAGTTTATTTTGTGTGATGAGAAAAAAAAAGCTGTCTTTTTTACTTGCTTGGAATTTTTTTTCCTGTCCTTTCACCATCACCCTACTTATATCTTGTCTTTAAGGTGAGTCTCTTGCAGAGAGCATATAGTTGGGCCATGTTTTTTTTTATCCATTCTCCCAATTCCTGTCATTTGACTGGAGAATTTAATCCATTTACCTTTAAAGGCACTACTGATTATACAGGTCTTTCTTCTGCCTTTGTAAGTCTTATAGTTTTTTTGTCCCTTACTTCTATTAAAGCCTTCTTTTTGTTTGCTTTCTTGTGTTGTACCATATTGAGTGCCTTCTCATTTCTAACTGGATATATTTTTTATCTGTTTTCCTTGTGGTTACCATAGGGTTAAATTTTTATATAAAATAAATATTATTTTTTATAAATATTATAACTATTTTGTTTTTGATACAAACTTAACTTCAATACCATGCACAATACTGTGTTTTCTGTATTTTTATCCTCTTTAGATGGACCATCATGTCTCGTTTCTTTGTCATTTTCTTCTTTTGTTGCACACTGTAAATTTTAATTTTTTGGGGGGGGTGGGAATGCATGGTCCAGGAATTGAACTTGGTTCTCCCACATGGAAGGCATAAATTTTAATATTTTAAAATGTCAACTCTGGGGTTTGCTCCCTGGGATGTCTGTGTCCTGGTTTTGTTACCAGGTGGTGATAAAGGAGAGATTTTCTTGAGTTTCAATCCTTCTATCAGTGATAATCTGCCCAAGGCAGACTTTTCCTACTTTGGAGGTCAAGAAGGGCACTGTGTTAGTTTGCAAGCTACCAGAATGTAGTATATCAGAAACAGAATGGCTTTTTTAAAGGAAAATTTATTAAGTTGCAAGTTAACAGTTCTAAGGCTATGAAAATGTCCAAATTACAGCAAACGTATAAAAATATCCAATCTAAGACATCCAGGAAAATGTACCTTGGTTTAAGAAGGCCAATAATGTTCAAGGTTTATGTCTCAGCTGGAAAGGCACATGGCGAGATCTGCTAGCTTTTTCTTCAACTTCTTCCCTGAGGCTCTGACCATTCTATCGGCTCTGTCAGTTGTGGTGGCTCTCATGGATTTAAAGCATTTTCCAAAATGGTTCTCTCTTAAAAAGCTCCAGTAAGCAACTTGACCTTGAATGGGTGGGGACAGATCTCCATGGAAACCATCTAATGAAAAATTACCACCCACAATTGGGTGGGTCATCTCTCCATGGAAATCCTACCCAGCAGTATTGAATGAGGATTAAAAGACATGGCTTTTCTGATGTACATGATAGCTTCAAACCAACACAGGTGCCAAAAGCTTCTCTGATGGCTCCCCAAAGCTGAGATATTATGGCCTGCCCAACAAAGGAGGCCCTTTATCTAACTGTCCCTCACAGCCCTGAAGAAGCACCTGTCTTTAAATCCCTGTTACAGCTGCCCCTATCCAGCAATTGTGGCCACTTTTGTCATGGGTGAATTGAAACAATAGCAATCCTCAGAACTGGGACCACGTGATCCAAATTCGCTAATCAAAAGCTTTGACCTGTTATTGACCATGCATACCCTTATTCTTCGCTGAGAGGATCTTTTATGCCCCTTGCTGTCAGCTGCTCTGGATTAGACTCAGCGGTGGCCTACGGAGAGGGGGATGGATACTGATAGCTGCCATGCAGAGAGAGCCATTAATAGGTTTTTTACCATAATTTATCAGCCTCTTCCTCCTGCTCTTCCATGAATGTATTATTTTGGTCTCTGGAGTTTCAAAATAGTTGCTTCAGACAGTTCCTGCCTGTTAAATAGTTGTTTTGGCGGAAAGACTGAGTCCTGGAGCTCCCTACTTTGTCATCTTCCCCGGGAGTCTCCAGCATAAAGTCTATATCCTCTTATAGTCCTCTTTATTTTGGTTGGGTTGGTAATTAATGTCCCCCATTTCATTTCTGAATTTAGTTATTTGGCTCCTCTCTCTTTTTTTCTTCATCAGTCTAAGTAAAGGTTTGTCTATTTCATTGATCTTTTCAGAGTACCAACTTTTGGTTTTGTTGATTCTCTTTTTATCTCCGCTCTAATTTTTATTATGTTCTTTCTTCCCACTTTGGGTTTAGTTTGTTCTTTTTCTAGGTCCTCCAGTTGTGAAGTTTCGTTTTTGAGAGCTGTGTTTTTTAATGTAACATTTAGGGCTATAAATTTCCCTCTCTGCATTGCTTTGCTGCATCCCATATATTTCTGTATGTTATGTTTTCAATTTCATTCATCTCAAGATAGTTCTTAATTTCTCTTGTGATTTCTTCTTTGACCCATTGATAAATGTTTTAGTATGTTTTTAAATTTGCACATTTTGTGAATATTTCAGTTTTCCCTCTGTTATTCATTTCTACCTTTATTCTAATTTGGTCAGAGAAGGTACGTTGCATGATTTAAATGTTTTTTAATTTATTAAGACTTGTGATTTAACATCTGGTACCCTGTAGAATGATCCATGTACAATTAGTGTATTCTCCTGCTGTTGGGTAAAGTGTTCTGTGTTTGTCTGTTAGGTCTACTTGGTTTATAGTGCCATTCAAGTCATCTGTTTCCTTACTAATCTTCTGTCTAGACATTCCAGCCATTATTGAAAGTGGTATATAGCAGTCTCCTGTTATTAATGTACAACCATCTATTCCTCCCTTCAAATCAATCAGTATTTGCTTCATATATTTTGGGGTTTGCCAGTAGGCCATGTATATTCATTTTTCTTGTTGAAGTGACCTCTATTAGTATATAGTAGTAATCTTTTTCCGTGAAGTAAGTAATTTTTTATTTAAAGTCTATTTAATATGATACTGCTATTAGCTACCCCAACTCTCTTTTGGTTACTGTTTGCCTGGTATATTTTAATCCATCCTTTCTCTTCACCCTACTATGTCTTTGAATTTGTCTATTCTGATAATCTCTGCCTTTTGACTGGGGAGTTTAATCTAGTTATTTATTTTATTTATTTATTTTGGGGGGTACATGGTCCAGGAATTGAACCCAGGTCTCCCGCATGAAAGGCAAGCATTCTACCACTGAACCACCCGTGCACACTTCCCATTATTTTTAAAGTCACTACTGATAATGCAAGACTTTCTTCTGCCATTTTGCTGTTTGGTTTTTATTAAGTCTTAAATCTTTTGACCCTCAATTCTTCCATTAGTGCCTTTTTCATATTTATTTGTTTGAGTTTTTTTGTTTGTTTGTTTTGTTTTGTATTTTACTATTCAGAGTCCCTTCTCGTTTCTTTCTGGCTACATTTTTTCATATATATGTATTTTTTATGGTTACTATGGTATAAAATTTAACATTCTAAATCTATAACAATCGTGGTTAATTTGATACCAACTTGACTTCAGTAGCATACACATCACACTGTTCCCATACTCTCTTTCCTCTCCTTTTTGTTGTGCTTGCGACAAATTTTATTTTATACATGGTATGTCCAAGACCATAGACTTATTATTTCTTTTTATATGCTTGCATTTTAGAACTTTTAAGGAGTAAAAAGTGGTGTTACACACCGAGGAAAACAATAAAATAGTACCAGTATTTAAGCATTCTTTGTAGGGTAAAAGTTCTGGTATTGATCTCCCACAGCTTCTGTTTCTCTGAAAATGCCCTAATATCTCCCTAATTTTTGATAGACAGACCTGCAGGCTATAAATTCTTGGTTGGCAATTGTTTTCCTTAGCACTTTAAATAGTTTATTACCACTGCCTTCTTGCCTCTATGGCTTCTTATTCATTGTACATAATTTGTTGCTTTTCTTTTGCAGCTTTCAGAACTTTCTCTGTCCTTGACAAAGTTTGATAACTTTGTGCCTTTTATTTTATCCTGTTGGGAATTCATTGAGCTTCTTCAATGTGTTTATTCATGTATTTTGTTAAATTTAGGCCATTTTCTGCCAGTATTTCTTTGAATATTCCTTCTGTCCCTTCGTTTCTTCTCCTTCTGGGACTTTCAGAATGTGTATATTGGTACACTTTATGGTATCTTACAAGTCTCTTTGGCTCTGTTCACTTTTTGAAGTTACTTTTTCTTTCTGTTCCTCCATCTAAATAATTTTGTCTTGTCTGAGACCACTGATTCTTTCTTCTGCCAACTCCAATCTGCTGTTGAAACCCTCTAGGGAATTTTTTTATTTCTGTTATTGTGGTCTTCAACTACCTAGTAGTTCTATTTGATTCTTTTTTTTTAAATTTTTCTCTCTTTTTTCCAGATTCTTCAATTATTTAGCATTGTTTTCTTCATATCCTTTAGTTCTTTGTCGTGTTTTCCTTTATCTCCTTGATCATATTGCAGATTTTTAATTTTTTTTTAATTTTTTTAGTCTTTGTCTCATGTCTCCAATGTCTAGTCTTCTTTGCTGATGGTTTCTGGGTTTTTATTTTGTTCTTTTTTATGGACCATCATTTCCTTTTTCTTTGTCTTATCTTTTGTTGCACACTGTACGTTTATTATTTTAACTTGCTTATTCTGTGAATTAATCCCTGAGCTCTCAGTGTCTTACCTTTGTATCCTGCTAGTTATATGACAGACATTTCCTTTAGTGCCAGAAGCATTTTTCAAGCTGCTCTTCTTGATTCAGCACTTGCCCAGATACTGCAGCCCTTTCACTCTTTTCTGTAGTTTGAGGAAAATGGCTCTGCCAGTTTTTCCTCATTGTTTGTGGATTCTGTGGGGGATGTATCCTGGAACGTCTTATGCTGCCATTTGGTGGACCCGTCTCATGGCCTTTATGATCCAGTTCTCTAGAGTAGCTTGCTGATCTTTATAGGGATTGGAGAAAGTACCCTGTCTGTGTGAGCTGGAGATGGAGACCTATGCATATGACTGCTTTAAACAAGCTTTCACCCAATTCCTCTTTTTCCTTCACCTTTTTGTGGTATCAGGGCCACCAGTTTCTGAGACTTTCTATAGTTCCTTCGGATTAAAGAATCTGCTTTCATTAGTATTCCCACCTTTAGGTAACTAGATTTCATTTTATACCTACTCCGCTACATTAGTTAATCACTCTTCTTTCTACTTTTTATCCTCCAAACATTTGTTGATATTACTCCTTCTCTTTGTTCTTGCAAAGTTATGTTATTTTTATTCCTTCATTTTAATTTTATTTTTATTTAAAAGAGAGTAAATCCATCATATTTAACTAGAATTTCCTGTAAAAATTACTTTGGATCTGAAAGATTTTTGACCTTTCGTAGCAAAAAGGTTTTAAGTTTAATTTGACATTTTAAAAATTTGCAGCATTAAAAAGATGGTAATTTGTTTTCAGATTTTTGGTTGTCTACTTAAAAAGTATTATTAAACATTAATTTCTATTTCATTTTTATGCAGAACTGGCAGAGTTGCCTTTGATAAAGTTAGACTTCTCCTGCAATAAAATTACGACAATCCCTGTTTGTTATCGGAACCTAAGGCACCTACAGATGATCATCCTAGATAACAATCCACTACAGTCTCCTCCTGCACAGGTAACCATGGTTGAATTTAAAATATATTATGAGCTTTTTTGACTAGAAGATGAAATTTCAATTTTAATTTATGTGCATTTAAAAGAAATTCTTTTAAGATAAATTTACATGTATATGTATATTTTTAGAAGCCTTGAATAAACAGATTGGATGATAGGAGATTTTTCTAGAAGTCTTTTTCAGTTAATTAAAAAAAAATGGCTTTTTTATTTTCAGTGGAATTCTTGAATTTTTCTAAGAAAATTTTAGTTGATTTTGTCTTAATATTTTTCTAGTAAAACTTGAATGGAAACAGTGTAAATGCTAGAGACATATGAAAACACTCAGCTCCCAAAACTAAAAATTCTCAATACATTTCTTGCACCATTGTTTTTGTGCCTCCCTCTTTTCTAAAATCATAAGCTCCTCATTTAGCCAGTTTAGCTATTTGTTTATCAGTGGTGGAACTGCAACTACTAATAAAATAATTATATAATAACTTTACATTTAGGTTCTAGAAATCCTCCAATCTGTTACATTTTTGCCAACTCATGTATTTTTCACTGTACCTTTCTTTTTCTGCAAATCACTCTTGATCTATGTAAGCTTATAGTATTTGTATAACAAGAATAAAACTTTATTATGAGTAAACCTTTGTAAATGTAGAGGGAATCTCATGATTTTTAAGAATTTATGTTTTGACTATTTGGAACAGACATTAACAGATAATAACAGAAAAATACCTAACCTTAATATTTAATCATTTCCAGCTTTTCTCCATTACAGAAAGCAAGAATAGAAAGCATAATTATACTTGATTTTTTTATTCCTAAAAGTAAAAATTGTCAGTGTAATCCCTGAGTGAGGGGGAGATATGATTTAGATCCCTGACTGTACAAAACTAATCAGTTATCAGTTTACTTGGTATCTTAACAGTGTTTATTATCATAAATTATTTTTGTATATGTTACAGAGACTTATCAATAATTAAAAAACAAAATCTATATTTACATTAGTTAAATGCCTAAAATAATACTGAGTCAGATAACATACTTTGTTATAATAAGGATACTAGATTTTTAATATTGTGTGTACTTAATAGAAATGTCTCTGTTAGCAATTTACCTTAATAAAAGACTAATTATAATTTTGGTTTTTAAAAGGAGCATATATATTTCAGATGAATAATAATTTGGTTGCACTTATATGTTACTTTATTTAGATCTGTATCAAAGGCAAAGTCCACATATTTAAATACCTGAACATGCAAGCTTGTAAGATTGCTCCAGATCTGCCAGATTATGATAGGAGACACTTAGGTTTTGGCTCCTGGTGAGTATATCCTATTCTTCTATCTATCTTTTTCCATGTTGCAGGGAATCAAACTGGTTCCTTAAATCTGCCTGAATGTTTAACTAAAGGGAAATATCCTGTTTAACACACTTATTCTCAAAATGCGTTTATTAAGTGTGGATTGATTATAAAGATTTGACAAAGTATAGTTCTAAATCAGCATTTCTCAACTTCAGCAGTATTTACATATTGGACCAATAGTTCTTTGTTGTGAGGTCGTCCTGTATTTTGTAGGAGGTTTTGCAGCGTCTGTGTTTCCACTAAATACCAGTAACACCTGCTCAATTTGACAGACAAAAATGTCTTCAGACATTACCAAATATCCCCTGGATGGCGATATGGGGTGTGAGGTGGCAGGTGGGGGTGGGGGTTGCAAAATCGCCTACAGTTGAAAAACCACTGGTCTAAATAACTTGAATACTAATTAGTAGTTCTGCCACTAATTTTGTGACTTAAGGCAAGTCACTCAATTTTGGGGGTTTCATATTACCCATGAGTACTGAAGTGGTTAGACTTGATATGACTTTTAATGTCACTTTGGATTCTTTGAGTCTGCGAATCCCTCAGCTACATTTACAGCACCTAAGTTATAATGTCCTCTACTTGGCAACCGCAACCATCTAGAACAATCTTAAGTGGCAGGAATTATAAAAGACCTTTAAAAAGGTGATATAGGGCAGGCCATGGTGGCTCAGCAGGTAGAGTTCTTGCCTGCCATGCCAGAAACCCGGGTTCAATTCCCAGTGCCTGCCCATGCCAAAAAAAAAAAAAAAAGGTGATATGGATGCCCCAGTGAAGGCACAGTAATGTTCATGAACTTTACTCCAAAGAGAATCCTCATGCCCTCTCTTGGAATCTGCCAAACCTTACTTAAAAGCAGTCCATTATTGAAATTGCTTATCAATTTCCTAGTCTATAGTATATTAATAAATTTCCATTGTAGTAGAGTTTCTAAATGCACATATTAACAAGTACAAAAAGTGATTTAAAAGAGAAAATTCTAGAAGGCAGGCATATATTAAACAAAAAATTCTCAGAAGAAGCGAAAAAGATTCCATATAAAAGGAGGTTAAGGGGAGTTCAGAGGTATTGGTAATAATGTCCCATCATTTTTTTAAAACTGTGTGTGTTTTATATATATATATATAGGCATTCTTTATATCTCTGTGATGTATTTCACACTTTTTATAAGATATTTTAAAGCATAAAAGCTTTAAAAGCATAGTAATTTGATACCATTAAGCATATATGCAAAGGACCCTCCATGGTTCAGTAATCTTTTAAGAGATCACTATATTGCAGCACAGTATAATTGGTGTTCATTAAGAAACTGCTAATGTATATTAATTATGTATCATTTGCAGAAAAGGGAAATTTGCAGTATACTATAAAATTTTTATTAGAAATTATTTAAATTAAATATATAAATGTTTTATAGTAGAAAGGGGTAATCTCAAGGTCTCTGAGAATTTCACATATACAAAACATGATTTCTCAGATAAATACTCTATAGAGATTTGATTTCTGCCCTTTGGGACTGCATGCTTCATGAGGCCACAGACCACTCTTGTCTTCTTCACCACTGTGTCCCTAGCTCAGCTGAATATTTGATACATACAGTAATGCTCAACAGATATTTATTGAATGAATAAACAATTGATTTGGTCACAGATGTTATTGCCTCCCTAGCTTTCTTCTGCTTAAAGTCCTCAGAAACAACTTTGTAATTTCATTCTTGTTTTTTTTCTGGTTTGGCTATTAGATTGAATGTTTGTATAGACACTGTGAAGGATATTAAAAAATACCAGCTGTAATCTAGTTGTTTAAGTTTAGAATAATGTAGCTATTAGTATATTTATAGAAATAAACAAGGAGAAATTTTAAAATTTGTGCATATCTATGAAAGTGTTTTTCTAAGAGCTCTAGGTCTAACATTTTTAACTCTGAGAGGACTGAAAGCAAATGTATGGTATTAAGGCCATAAAGATAAGGTTTTGGCAGATGGTGGGGATTAGGTCTGACATACTTTATGCTACATCTGTAAAAGGAGGATTGTGACAGAGGTGAGAACAGGAGGGGACCAATACCATTATTGACAGAAATTTTTTACCTTCTATATCATTATCTCCTTTTCTCTTTCTCTGTCTTCTTTTTCCTCCTACCTCTGTTAATTGCTTATAATTTAGAACTCTTGTTTTTAATTATTAAAGAAATTTTGTTTCTCCTGTGCTCATAAAAGATGTACAACAGATAGCTTTTCATTTTATGTGTGTACTAATTATTTCCCTTCTTGGAGTTGATGATCCTTGCTAAGGAAGTTTTCCTCTCCCGAAAAAGCAGAGTAGAAACATTAAACTGCTACTGCAGCTTTAAAGATTGAGTGTAAGACACTAATGATTACTGGGTATGTGCATACGAGGAAGCATCATCATCTGTATGAATATGGACTTTGATTGAGGTCTGTAGTGCTGTTTGCAAACCTATTTCTTTCTGTGACTCTGTACCTTAAGTTTTGAGGTTAGCCTGATTTTTTTTTTTTAAATAGAGCAACTTCATTGTATGACTTTAGAAACATCGTATTATTTTAAAAACCGGGCAACAAGATTATCCTTGACTGTTAATACCACCTTTATGTGGGTCCCCGGATGGTAAACCCATATTTTTTATTTATACGATCTCCTTCTCTGACACATTCTCTAGACTCTGTGTGTCCCCCAGCTCTGGCTTCCTCAAACATGCACACATCCCTGTTCTAAAGATTCTAACCCATGTGTTACCCTCTAGTTACTATCTCTCCTATTCACCTGATTATACCTTATAATTACCAATTGGGTAGAAATTGCTACTACTGATAAAAGAAGGGGTTACTGATTCTGTCTGCTGACACTGTAGGATGTCTGTCACCCCTAAGAGCCATTGGGACTACTTTGCTGAAGGACCACTGCTTGTTCTCTGAGAACTAGTTCTCAGTTCCTTTACATGGTACAACAGGACAGGTTCTTTGTATTATCAAAGATTTGTGAGACACAATCACTATTTCATCCCCAAAAAGACTCCAAGTGAAAATACAAATCTGAAGGACTATGATTTGTGAATTATTTTTAGTAGAGATAAACTTCTGCAAATAAATCTCGTGTTCCCTTTTTAGTTTATGTTATATTGGAGTGGCTGGAGGGAAGTACCTGAAACTGTTGAGCTGTGTTCCAGTAGCCTTGTTTCTTGAAGATGATTGTATAATGATACAGCTTTACAATGTGACTCTGTGATTATGAAAACCTTGTATCTGATGTTCCTTTTGTCTAGGATATGGACAGATGAGTAAAAAATATGGATAAAAAATAAACAAATAATATGATGGACAAAGGTTGAGATAAATTGAGTAGATGGAAATATTGGTGGTCAATGAGAAGGAGGGGTGAGGGGTATGGGGTGTGTGGGTTTTTTCTTTATCTGGCATGATGTACATGTTCTAAAGGACGTTCATAGATGAATACATACTATGCGATGATATTGTGAACCATTGATTGTACACCACGTGTGGAATGTTTGTATATTAAGATTTATCAATAAAAATATATATTTTAAAAATCTCAGTGTTCCCCCACTTCTCTTGTAATTTTTAAAACCATGGTCCTTTCCAGGGAGAAACCATAATGACAGTAACATTCATGGTGCCAGGAACTAAATGGCAGATTATTCAAAGAAATGGAGTAATTTGAATAAAATACTGTTGATTGTCCCTCCAAAAACAAAAAAACAAACAAAACTTTGTTTATGTCTTTGCCTAAAGAAAGCTTGAATAAATGGAGGAAGCTTTCCTAAATATGAAATCTAAATAACATAAAGACATCATTTTTCTCCAAAGGAATAGGTAATTATATATGCAGTACATTCTTGTTGCCATAATAACCGATCATTATGCTCACTAGATTAATGTCTTCTATGTTTTCCATTTGTTCAAAACTGTGTTACTTTATTTGCAGTTCTTTCAGAACATACTAGAAATTATTTGTTGCAATTATATAAATATGTATGTGTGTATATTAATTTTCATGTCTCCTCATGCACGTGTGAATGATATTGTACCTTTATGTCTTTATCAAAGAGATAAAAATGAATGGAATTTGCATTGTAGTAAGCAGTACATTAATTCAGAGTGTGGGAAGGGAGTAAGAGACCATGGTTCTAAATCTGGCTTCCCATACCATTGGGCAGTTCACTTAACTTCTTAGAACCTTAGTTTCCTCAGTATGATCTTTATCCAGTTTATACCTGTTCTAGTTTGCAAGCTGCTGGAATGCAATATACCAGAAATGGAATGGCTTTTAAAAAGGGAAATTTATTAAGTTGCAAGTTTACATGTTTTAAGGCCATGAAAATGTCCAGATTATAGCAAGGGTATAGAAATGTCCAATCTCAGGCATCCAGGAAAAGACAATTTGGTTCAGGAAGGTTGATGACATTCAGGGTTCAACTAGAAAGGCACGTGGTGAACATGGGGATGTCTGCTAGCTTTCTCTCCAGGCTTCTTTTTTCATGAAGCTTCCCCAGGGGCATTTTCCTTTTTCATCTCCAAAGGTCTCTGGCTGTGTGGGCTCTAAAGCTTTTTCCAAAATGATTCCCTCTTAAAGGACTCCAGTAAGCAACTCCATCTTAAATGGGTGGGGACACATCTCCATGGAAACCATCTAATCAGACGTTACCATCCACAACTGGGTTGGTCAAATCTCCATGGAACCAATCAAAAAGCTCCGACTCAGCAATATTGAATGAGGATTAAAGGACATTGCTTTTGTGGGGTCCACAACAGATTCAAACTGGCACAAAACCCCAATAGTAATTGTGAGTATCAAGGGACCTGTGTCTGAAAATGCTTTGCTGACCATAAAGCCCTAGTTCAATATTAGATATTTTAGTTACTAGATAGCAGTCTCCTGTGATCTAGGACCAATTTAGATAGAGTCTGTCTTGCTAAAGAAAATTTTTATTAAGCCTGTAGTTTTTCGGCTATTCCATACAAATTAGGAGCTGTGGTACTTTGAATCCTTAGTATGTAACTTGCCTTTCTGATTTTGTATAACATAAAAATGATACACAAACTTCCTTTTCTTTTTTTATAAAGATCACAGATTTTTTATTCATTTCCAAATTTAAATGTTTCCAACTCCTTTAGCAAATTTCGCTGTTGTGATACACTTTTTATTTTATACATGGCACACATTTTTTTTTCTGTTCTACATTTATAATCAGTAATTCACAATATCATCACATAGTTGCATATTCATCATTTCTTAGAACATTTGCATCAATTCAGAAAAAGAAATAAAAAGACAACAGAAAAAGAAATAAAACGAAAACAGAAAAAAAAAAGATTATGCATACTATACCCCTTACCCCTCACTTTCATTGATCACTAGCATTTCAAACTGAATTTATCTTAACGTTTGTTCCCCCTATTATTTATTTTTATTCCATGTGGTCTACTCATCGGTTGACAAGGTAGATAAAAGGAGCATCAGACACAAGGTTTTCACAATCACATAGTCACATTGTGAAAGCTGTATCATTATTCAATCATCATCAAGAAACATGGCTACTGGAACACAGCTCTACATTTTCAGACAGTTCTCTCCAGCCTCTCTGTTAAACCTTAACTAAAAAGGTGATATCTACTTAATGCGTAAGAATAACCTCCAGGATAACCTCTCAACTCTGTTTGGAATCTCTCAGCCATTGCCACTTTGTCTCATTTCACTCTTCCCCCTTTTGGTCGAGAAGGTTTTCTCAATCCCCTGATGCTGAGTCTCAGCTCATTCTAGGGTTTTTCTCAATCCCCTGATGCTAAGTCTCAGCTCATTCTAGGGGTTTTCTCAATCCCTTGATGCTGAGTCTCAGCTCATTCCAGGATTTCTGTCCCACGTTGCCA